>OW240919.1:150069982-150155537 GCA_933207985.1 Pelobates cultripes
GAGGCGGAGGGATCCCCAGTGCCAAGGGAGTCCGGCGCTGGAGAAAGTTAAGTGCTAAAGACACACACTCTCACGAACAGACGCATACACACTAGCTAACAGACACACACATTTACTGACAGAGACACACTCAGCGACAGACATACATACACACTCACTTACAAAACATACACTTTCACTGACAAACACACACTCACTAACAGACATCAGACACACTCAGTAACATACACACTCAGTAACAGACACACTCAGTAACAGACACACCCAATAACAGACACACTAACACCCACACTAACAATTACACACACACACTAACACTAACACACACACACACACTAACACACACACACTAACACATGTTTTTTTAAAATTGAATCCCCACAGCCTCCTTACCTTTTGGAGTGCTGGGGGGATTCCCTGGGGTCCAGTGGTGGTGCTGCTGACCCCAGCGGGCGGGCAAGTGGGCTGTCTGGGTGGCCGACGCGCGAGGGAGCACTCTCCCCTGAGTGCTTCCTCTTCAACTCCCTCGCGCGCCGCCTAGGGATACCGGAGCCGGAAGATGACGTCATCTTCCGGCTCCGGTATCAGTGCGGTGCGCGAGGGAGCTGAAGAGGAAGCACTCAGGGGAGAGTGCTCCCTCGAACACCGGCCACCCAGACATCCCGCTCGCCCGCCCACTGGGGTCAGCAGGGCCAGCCTCGGGGGGGCCCTGAGGTGGCCGGCTCCTGGGCCCCCCAGGAGAAGAGGCTGGCCCAGTAGGTACATACCGGGTCGCAGGGTTGGCCGGGCCCCCTGGTGGGCCGGGCCCGGTCGCAGCCGCGACCCCTGCGACCCTGGTATCTACGCCACTGACTGTGATTGTTAAATATTCAAGCTCCTCAATGAATCAAAATTAAGACATCTACAAATATAGTGTTTTACACTGACTAATCAGTTTTAGGGTAACAATATATACATTCTTGGGAGCTATTGACTAATCAGAAATTGTGGGTAAATGATAGTGGAGTTGAAAAATTGTTAGAGTGGCGGTCCGTTGTCCGGGACCCAGACACTGTCAGGGCGGCCCACTATGCCTGATGTTATAAGTAGGAGTCACAGTGTGGAGGTGGATTAGCAGGGTCTGGTGCAGGGTAACCGCACGCCCCCTGGTGTTGAGCACCAGCGTTTATGCAGCCACAACCAGAACCCTGAATCAGCTTATGCGGATCCCAGGAACTAGGAGCAGGAATTAAGCAGACCTCCTAGAGCTGAATAGGGAGGCTCTGCAGCAGGGATGTATCCAGTACTGAAGCAAGGCAAGACTAGAGATAGGCACCATACATGAAAACAAGACAAAACTAGGATAACAAGACTAGAGATAGGCACCATGCATGAAAACAAGACAGAACTAATAGAACCCAGAACATGTTGTCACAACATGCCTTATTCTGCGGATGAGTCTGGTGATGGCTTCTGGTATCCAGTACGTTTTACAATTCTTGTTTAGTTTTTCTTGTTTTTTTGGTTTTCTATTCTATGTCTGGTTTTCTTTATGCTGGGTTTTTCTGGGTTTATTTCTGTAATCCGTCCCTGGAATTCCCAGTGTCTAGGTTTCCTTTAAATGTTTGTTTTATGTTGCCACACCTGTTTGTTTTCCATTTTCCTTTTGTTTCAGTCTGGACCTGCAGCAGTGTTTCAAGTCTCTGCCCTTTCTTGCAGGTAAGTGCTATTGTGGTTTAGTATGGCTCTTTTAGCGAACATTAGGCAGTGTAGGACCTGCCGAATATGGGGTACATTGGCGTTGTGGCAGGCTTATGCAATGTATGATTATATAATGTAACTAAATCCCCATACTTTTCATATATAGTGCTTAGTTTTGTATTCTCTTGTTTTGCCTATCATATCTTGTCTTGTTTTAGTCCATGTACAGTCCTGTCCTGCCCCTGTTTAGTTAATGTTCCCTTATGTATTGTGTACATGTTCTGAGTTTAGCTTCCTGTCCTTCTCTGGTTCTGGGTTCTACTAGTTCTGTCTTGTTTTCATGTTTGGTGACTATCCTAACCTTGCCTTGTTTCTGTACTGGATACATGTCTGCTGCAGAGCCCCCCTATTCAGCTCCTGGGAGGTCTGCATATCAAGCTCCTAGTTCCTGGGATCCGCTGTAGCTGCATCATGGTTTTGGTTTGTGGCCGCACAAACGCTGGTGCTCAACACCAGGGGGCGTGCGGTTACCCTGCACCAGGCCCTGTAATCCGCTTCCCAACTTCTTATCAGGCACTTAGGGGTCCCGGTTTCCGGACCTCCACCCGTGACAGATGGCCGTAGGCACTTGGAGTTCGTAGAGTGGACTTTGCAGCTTTCCTGTTCTGTCTGTGTCGTATCATGCCTGGTTCTTCTGCTTCCAAAAGATCCTGTATCTGGACCAGTCTGCTGGAGATGGCTTCCTTATTTTTGTCGTGGAGAAGGTCAATCTGCTAAGTGGTACGGTGGTCGCTTCAGGTGTTCTCTTGTGATGCTTGGTTCCTGGTTCTTTGTTCTAGTTCCTGTTGGTTATTCGGCATGCAAGAGTTCCTGTATCTGGTCCAGTCTGCTGGAGATGGCTTCCTTATTTTTGTCGTGGAGGAGGTCGATCTGCTAAGCTGTACGGTGGTCGCTTCAGGTGTTCTCTTGTGATGCTTGGTTCCTGTTTCATGGCAGTGCTCCTATTCTGGAGTGGATCTCGGTCCTGGCTGGTGGTTCCTTTGCAGGAGACCTTTCCAAAGGAAGTAAAGTAGTTCGGAATGGCATTGTAAGCCGTTAACTACTTTCCTGCTGTGTCAGGGAATCCTTCCCTCCGGTAAGTCTTGAGGACTTAGTTGCTGGATCCTCGCTTCTTTCCTGGTCTCTGCCTGAGAGCTGCTTGTCGCGCCCGGAGGTCGCTCCTTAAGAGGGGAGTTATTTCACATCATGCCTTATTCTGCGGATCAGTCTGGTGATGTCTTCTGGTATCCAGTACTTTTTACAAGTCTTGTTTAGTTTTTCTTGGTTTTTTGGTTTTCTATTCTATGTCTGGTTTTCTTTATGCTGGGTTTTTCTGGGTTCATTTCTGTAATCCGTCCCTGGAATTCCCAGTGTCCAGGTTTCCTTTAAATGTTTGTTTTATGTTGCCACGCCTGTTTGTTTTCCATTTTCCTTTTGTTTCAGTCTGGACCTGCAGCAGTGTTTTAAGTCTCTGCCCTTTCTTGCAGGTAAGTGCTATTGTGGTTTAGTATGGCTCTTTTAGCGAACTTTTAGCGAAAATTAGGCAGTGTAGGACCTGCCGAATATGGGGTACATTGGCGCTGTGGCAGGCTTATGCAATGTATGATCATATAATGTAACTAAATCCCCATACTTTTCATATATAGTGCTTAGTTTTGTATCCTCTTGTTTTGCCTATCATATCGTGTCTTGTCCTGTCCTGCCCCTGTTTAGTTAATGTTCCCTTATGTATTGTGCACATGTTCTGAGTTTAGCTTCCTATCCTTCTCTGGTTCTGGGTTCTACTAGTTCTGTCTTGTTTTCATGTTTGGTGACTATCCTAGCCTTGCCTTGTTTCTGTACTGGATACATGTCTGCTGCAGAGCCCCCCCTATTCAGCTCCGGGAGGTCTGCTTATTTCCATGCTCCTAATTCCTGGGATCCGCAAAGGCTGAATCAGGGTTCTGGTATGTGGCTGCACAAACGCTGGTGCTCAACACCAGAGGGCATGTGGTTGCCCTGCACCAGGCCCTGATAATCCACTTCCACGCTGAAGACTCCCCACTTCTCATCAGGCACGCAGGGGTACCGGTTTCTGTACCGATCACCCGTGACAGATGTACACAAGACATGAGGAAAACAAGAACAGGGCAAGACAGGACTGTACATGAACTGGAAATACAAGACAAAATAAAACAAGATAAGAGATACAAGGTAAAACAAGAGGAGAAATAACTAAGTACTATATATGACAATCATGGGGATTTAGTCACATTATATGATCATACATTCCATAAGCCTGCCAACAACGCCAATGTACCCCATATCTGGCAGGTCCTACTCTGCCTAATGCAAACTAAACCAACCAAAGAAAACACACATAGTCCTTACCTGCAAGAAAGGGCAGAAGACTTGAGCAGCTGCCTGCATGAACACTGAAACAAAAGGAATGATGGAAAACAAACGGGTTTCTGGGTTCATTCCTGTAACCCAGCATAAAGAAAACCAGACATAGAATAGAAAACCAGAAAAAAACAAGAAAAACTAAACAAGAATTGTAAAAAGAGTACTGGATACCAGAAGCCATAGCCAGAATGAGCCGCAGCTAGGAACAGGATGTGACAAAAATATAGAGTGAAAGCCGTAAACACTACAGTAAGCACATTGTAGTAAAACGTTCACCATAGACATGAAAAAACTTGATTAACACTCACAAAGACATAAAAGAAAATAACATGGGGGGAGCCAAAAGTGAAAAAGAAAATACATTCCACACCTTTCGGTGTTTAGTCAGAGCAAAGTATTTTTTGTTTTTGTTTCTTTTTTCATTTCTACGATGTACTTACTGCAGTGTTTGCATCTTTTATTCTGTGTGTTGAATTAGAACATCCTCGTCTGGCATCTCCCGGGTTAGGTGGTAAGCAAGACCCTTGCATTTATATATACTTTTATATATTTTGGACTTTGCTTTCATATTCATTTTTTCAAGTTGCTATATGACTGATTAAGCACATTTGCTATTTATAAAATATAAGCCAAAAAGCCCCAAATAAAATAAGTATTGTATCAATATTAATATAATTAATATATTATTATAATTAATAATATGAATAAAACAGCTATGTTTCAGCTATTCTACACTTAAATGAGCATTTATCTGTTGATAATAGCTCTAGAAATTATCAAGGCAAATCCTTAACCATCTAGTAGCGCAATAGCCACCACTGATTCACAGCTCATATCACCCAAAGACACAAAATTACACTTACAAAATACAAATGTTTAGTATGAAAGCAAGATCTATAAAGACATACTGATGATTCTGATTTTTAATGGTTTAATACCATATTTACTCTCTTATTACTGGTCTTGTGTTCTAAAGACATAATATTTCACAGCTGACAGCAACCTCTTTTGGAAAGAAAGCAAGGATGCTACAAGGATGTCATTGGTACATTTATATCTAAAATATGTAAACATTTGCTCAACAGCTTGAAGAAAATGTAACAGAAAATTTCAAATTTTCCATGCTAATTAATCTATGCACAAGCTGGGTTCTCAGGTGAAACTTAAGGTGGTCAGCCGAAAAGTGTGCTGCAAATTAAGAAGGGTAGGTAGGGTAGGTAGGTTGGAGCAGCAATATGTAGGGACCTGTAAGCAAGTACCAGAATTTTAAATTGAGCCCTATATCTAACAGGAAGCCAATGCAGGGACTATCAGAGGCATGGGAGGTGCGAGGAAAATGAGCCTCGCCGCCGCATTCATTATAGATTGCAGCGATGCAATCTGGGAACACATAAGATCACTGAGAAGGGTATTGCAGTAGTCAACGCGAGAGAGAACAAGAGCATGGACCAGCACCTTAGCCGTGGTTAAATAGGGGCAGATGCGCCCTATGTTTTTGAGATGGAAGCGACAGGATTTGACGATTGATTGGACATGAGGGGTGAAGGAGAGGTTGGAGTCAAGAAGAACACCCAGGCAGTGAGCCTTTGAGGTAGAGGTGATGGTAGCGCCGTTGACTTGGAGGGAGACAGACATGGGAGTAGTAACACTTGAGGGAGGAAAGGCCAGAAGTTCTGTTTTGGACAGGTTGAGTTTAAGGAAGTGAACAGCTATCCATTTGGAAATTGAAGAGAGGCAGTCAGAGACACGAGTCAAGATGGGTGGAGAGAGATGAGGAGAGGACAGGTAGATTTGCGTGCCATCTGCATAGAAATGATAACGGAAGCCAAAGGAGCCGATGAGTTTACCAAGGGAGGCAGTGTAGATAGAGAACAGTAGGAGACCAAGGACAGAACCTTGGGGGACGCCGACAGATAGTGGTTGGGGGGAAGAGGCAGAGTCAGAGAAAGAAACACTGAAAGAGCGATGGGAGAGGTAGGAGGAGCACCAGCAGAGAGCAGTATCCCGTAGACCAAAATTACGGAGAATGCAAAGAAGATGTTGATGATATAATTACTGAACACAATGGGTAATGTAATTTATCAGAGGCAGGAAAAATACACTTTTTATACATACACTGTAACTTTAAAAATATGCATCATATTCACATAAAACATACATATTCAGAATCAGCATACTTTAAATATAAACATAACCAAAATTCGTACAAATCCCCCCAGTAGATAAAAAGTTAGCTGGGAGTCCTTTATGACCGACCGCAAGCACATTTTCCTGCCCAAAACAGTTCCAGAGAATCAGGCTGTCCGGTCAGTCTATTTCCCATGTTAAAGTCAGTTCAAACAGACGAAAGACAACCATTCGAATTGTCGAACTGTCGAATGAACTGTCGAATGAACTGTTGAATGGCGTTCGAACTGTCGAATGCATTGAAGTCTGGAGAAGGTAAAACGTTAGCTGAATTAAAGATGGCCGCCGCCACGTGTTTGTTTGTCGAATGGTGGCCACTTCGACTACTATCGGCACTTCGGCTGCATCCGAAGTGCCAATTGAAAGCTGCAGAACTGCTCCAATACAATTTAAAGGGGCAGCAAGTCTTTTAAAATCCAATCTGCTAAAATAGTCTTTAACAGGCAAGATCTTCCAGGGGCCATAGTCTTAAAGAGGCATTGTTCCCAAAAGTCACAGTATGTCCCCAGATGGTTCTTAAAGGACCAGCATGGTCCAATACAAGTCCATAAACCACAATGCAGTTCTTAAAGGGCCAGCAGCAGCACAATATAAATCCATTAGCCCAAATAATGTTTGTAAAGGGCCATACAACCCAGGGCCATAGTCATGAGGCAGGAGGCTGGCACTGTGGGGATATTTATGGGATAATAATAGTAACAGTGAGAATTGCCCACTAATTCAATTCTCAGATCCCAAAGAACGTTTATCGTGTTAAGTGGAAAGTATTTCATATAAATAATCACAATGTATAAAAATAGATTTTATTTATGATAACCAATAATTAACAAATAATATTATGTAACATGCATAACAATAATCAATGAATATTCAGTATAAATTGATATGCAATACAAAGAAATGGGTATTACGTTTCAATGGCTAAATAGCATTTCCTGTCAAGAATTCTGACGATTTATGAGGTATCCTTAACACAGACTTAAGTGAAACTTTTCACAGCGAAGAACAGAATTCCTCAGAGTGCAGCGTAAGGTCGTAAAGTTTAGCCGACAGTTAGAATAACCCTTTCAATGCTGGCTAGATCTCCTAGGTAGTTAAGATCTATTCTGATGTCATTTTAAATAAAATAACATTTAATCCAGTTCATTAGTCATTTCCTGAAAATCATCCAATAAGAGAATCTAATATATTATATAAGCAGATTTTTAATTTGTCTAAAAGATATCTATCTTAATTTAGAGCAAATCAATACACCTGGATAAAAACAGCGGTATGCTAACACGTGATAATGTCACATCAATATATAATTATTCTTAATTCCACCTGCAGAATGGAATATTTATAAATATATATTCTTAGTTAACTAAGATTTCTTAATATGGAAATCTGACCGTGCTTTATCCAGTCATATATAATGCTATTAATACATTTTAATTAATTTAATTAAATGAAACCAGTATAATTACCAGTTGAGTAAATATTTCATCCGATTGGTAGTCTCAGGAACTTATTTGGATGTCTCTCTGCATTGAGTTATGGTGAAAGGTGGTGTTGGTTAGAAAGTCAGTGAAATTCTAAGTGTTAGAGTTTTAGGAGTAGAGTGTTAGTCTCAGATGTTGTCCGAGTTGGAATCCCCAAACTTCCAATTCCTCTCTCCTCTTTTTCTTTGCATATCTCTTGGATCTGCCTCCTCTCTCATAGATCTCTATCTTCCCTTTGTCTTAACTTTTAAAGGGCCAGACTCTCTGTACGTCATCAGTTGATAACCCAATAGAAGCACTAGAGGTGTGGTTATCTTCCAGATCGCAAATTAGGTATTTGGTCTATAGAGGGCAGTCTTGTCCCACTAAACATACCTATCCAGGAAAGAGTTAACTTTTCCTGGTGGCTATTTTGACGTCATTTTGCGTTATCTTTATAGTGCCATAATTTAAAATTTAAAAGGATTTCTTAAATTTTGTCCAGACTTAGCGTCTGCAATTCCTGCCATAATTTCTGATATGACAGATCATGAACTAAGTTTACCCTTTTCCATACAATGGTACCTTATATATATAGACAGTTAAATATTAAATTATTTAATCTTCTCTGTCACAATTGTCTGGGTTTAGATTTGATTATATTCTTCTTATCACTTGTTTATACTATGCTATGCATTCCTTAGCTCTGGCAAAGAGGCCAGTCTTACAGAAAGAAATCCTGTGTCTCTTTTTTTTAACTTGGAATAACAAAATGGAGTCTGGTCTGTTCAGAGTGACTCAGAATATACACTTTTAGTTTCTATCATAGCACAAAATGTCTGCCGATATAAATACTCTGACAGCACTCAGGCTCCTCCAACAGCCAGGGGCAAAGGACAACTTGTCACCTAAAAATCCAGTGACAAAAGGCATTTCGTCACACATAGTGTTGAAGTTTGAGTTAAAGATTAATGAGACAGGAGTAAAGAGAGAGCCAGCTTTCAGTTTATGTCAGTAAATTTAAGGAATGTGACATAAAGAAGTAATGGGAACATGAAAAAGGCAAAACGCTTCTTCAGCAATTTAGATGAAGTTGTTATGGTGAACAGTGTTCCTTTAAAAATAACCAATATGTCTACATCTCACATAATCAAAAAAAAAAGTAAATACATTGAAAATTTTGTAATTTTTTTTATTTTTTTTTACCTGGGGGTGAAGAGATGGTCCAAAGTTTGCTTGTCAGGCACCAAAGCCTCAGGCCAGTGTCCAGGATGAATTGGGGGATCACTTGTCTTCCATATTGTTCTTTTTACTCCAATCTCCTTTTCTTTGCTTTCTTCTGACACTGTCTTCTCCTCCTTGGCTCATTCTGCTCTCTTTCTTCTGCTCTCCTCTCCTTACCTTATGCTCTCCTTTCCTTCTGCTTTGCTCTACTCACCTTCTTCTCACCAGCTTCACAGTGCGCTCTGCAATTGGCACTATCTTCGTAGCAACAAGACACAGATTGGCTGATTGCTAGAAGCTCAGTGTGCAGGAGGAAGGAACCCCTGTGAGGGTGTGTTAGTTGCACCGCGTCATCTTTTTGTAGTAGAAAACAGCAAGTTAATAGCTGTGAAGCAGCTCTCTGATTACATGGTTTAGGCAGCTAGACCCCTGTGAACGCGAGGCCTTAGGCGGCCGCCTCTGGTAGCCCTGACATTTATTGTACAAGTAAAAACCTATTTTATCACTTAAGACACTTTTTTGTTTTAATAAAATAATCTTGAATTAAAGTACATTTAACATTTGGTGCTTATCTAAAAGTAATAAAAGGTCTATCTTCAAAACATTAGTTAAATATCTATCTTTATGTAATATGTTCCAGTGCTTGTTTACAATTCTCTTCATCTCTCTAAAATTTACATTAAAGTAACATACTATCAGTGGATAAATCTGTAGCTCTCTTTTCTTTCACAATTTGTTCCTCCTTATTATATTTTTCCACCTCTTTATACCCATTATATCTTTATACCCAAATATCCTTCTTAAGGTATTTTTTCTTCTTAATATCTAAGTTACAATACTGGATTGTTCCTTAAAAACGGTATCATCAGGGCAATTTCTCCTTATCCTTTCTAACTGAGCTTTGGGGATATTATCAAGCCATGGAGTGTAGTACCTACTATTATGTAGCACATAGTTATTCACATTTATTCGCACTAGTTTTTTTTTTTTTAATAGAAAACATTATTAAGTTAGCAAACAGAGTTGGGGAGATCACTTTAGCACAAAGCACTTCAATAACAAAAATGTGTTTTTTTTAATTATTTTTTATAAACTGTGTTTTTTGAATTTTTTCATGCATATTGGACTTTTGCTGTTTTGTTATTTAAACCCAATGTGTTGTACTATACTTAGGCATACCATAATTTTTGGAGTTAAAATTGGAACCAATTGGAGTATCACCTGGCCTGGCACCAGGTGGGGTTGATAAGTTTCATGTGAATGGTGGATTGTCAACTGTTTAAGATTATATTTGTCAAAAGAAGGATACAGTAAAATAAAATATAATTATATATACTTTAACAGTTTAGCCTGCACAATGCTTAACGTAAACATGAATTATACAAGTCAGAAGTGGTAAGCTTTATTATACTACGACTGCAAAAATGTCCATAGATAAAGTTAAACGAGTAACTTAAGTCCGAATCCTGGGAAACCATAGAATAAATTAATAATATATTATAACAGGCTTGATTACCTGATTCAATATGTGGATAACTTTTTCAAAATAATTATTATGAACACTCGTTTTTTTTATCCTCAAAGTAGAAAATATGTTATTCATTCATTTTTATTTGTATGATCACAACACTTACTCTATAAAATAAAATGACAAAGTAAAAACCTTGTCAGGTTATAACAACACAACAGGTTACTTTGTGGTATTTACCATCTATGTGAGCTACAGTGCTGGGAACGTGTTAAGGAAAAGTGTTGTAACCCTAAAAAGCTTACGTCAGCAGCCACACTGAAATTTACTACACTGGCGACTCTCCTCAAGATCCCCGCCAAGCAACTGCAGGACTGACCTTACTACAGCGTTCTTCTTTCCTCCTGTGTGGCAGGGAAGAAGTGACCTTCCAGTGCTGCCGCAAGAGGTTGGTACCTTCCAGTGCTGCCGCGAAAGGAACTGAATATTATATGTGCGCTGGGAAGAACAAACTGGCAGGGGTGTGTTCAGCAATTACATTAAGGTGTGCATCTGAGAGTAATTTCTCTATGTTATTACTTTTATTTTATAGAAGGTGAGTATTATCAAACATCAGAAACACGACAGACCTCTGTAATGGCTTTGGTGCCCAGATTGTCCTGGCATCCTCCTAGTTACTTTGCGGACGCACAGCATCATCACAGGCCGACTCTCTACTTATACTTACCATACTTATATATTCCATAAACCATAATGAGAGGCTTCTGATTGATTGATTGATTGAACCTCTTTCTGGTCTGAGAAGGTCTGTCTGCTGTTTGACAGTGAAATAGCAGGAAGCATTTTATTAATGCATGATATAGATAATATTTTAAAATATGATGGGGAGGCACTTTGGGCTCTAGAGTGTCCATTTTAGTGATACATCAAAATATTTCTAATACAAATGCTACTAAAAAGGAATGGAGACTTTTAGGAACTCTTTGTACTCTTATTTTTATTAGATTGTTGGTTCTTAGACTTTTTTATTGACAAGGATCCAATTTTACAATCATTACATAAGCATGATGACCCATTCAGTGACTAATTTTTTCACCTATAATATATAATAGTCTAAGTTAAAAAAAGAAGAATGAAGTTCATTGCAATATTTTCTTTACAAGACATCTTAATTAGACTCGTACTCGTGTCAGTGGGTTCTCCATTGCAATGGGGATGATTTTGCCATTGTAACAAATTGTAAACAGTTGCATAAGGGGTGATGAATATGAGTCTTTTCCATACGCTGGAGATCTCCTGAAAGCGCATGTGAACTAAGCCACAAGTAAGAATCACTGCATTAGATAATAAATAGATTGAGATCTCCATGGATTATTTTGCATAGACTTGGAAACTAACTTTTTTGATGTGCATTTTGACTATAATAAAACTAATTTCGTTAAATATTTGGGTTAATTACTCTGTAGCTTTATAATAAGGATTGCACCAGAGCTGCAAGATAATGACTATGACGAAACCTTGCATTGTTTCAAGTTCAGTGTTAAATTAAAATTAGGAAGCAACAGACAGTCTTCCTCTGGAATAGATTTCCCACATTTGAAAAACAACCAGAGTGTTATTTGCTAACCTCGAAATTTTACGAGAATGAAATCCAAATGGTAATGGAAGCAAAATAATAGATGTGCGCATTTGTAATTGGAACTGCAAAATTCCAGAATATTTAGATTTTCAGTCATTAGTCAGAAAATAATATAATCCCAACTTGAAAGGGAAACTGAATGACCAAATTTCAGAATATGAGTTATTCGGGAAATGATGTGCTTGTGGTGCTGCGGTCAAACACAAGGCAGCAAACGACAGTACAGCAACTAATCTGGTGAGTGTTTTCGGAATAATCCTGTGGCCATGACAGACTAATCATTATGCCTGCTTGTTGATAATGACTGAGTGTTTATCAGCCAATTTATGCCAAGTTTCTGCAAATTTAAGTCTTGAACATTAAAAGCTAAGACAGTGAATTAGCCGCATATTGTTGCTGTTGGTTTGTATTCTGTTTTCCTGCAGTTTGCAGTCTTCGCAGCTGCTGTTGAGTGGAGATCTTATTAGAACTTGTAACCACTGGAGATATTCCATCTCCATTCTCCAACAATTCTTTTTTTTTTTTTTGTAGAAGAAGCAAAAAAGGAAATGTAGTTGTCTCAGCTTGGTGTGCTAGTAGTGGCTTTTAGCACTGTTAATTTACTGCATTTTATTTCTTTTTAACTGTTTTGAAAGCACAATAATTGACTAACAGCATTGTGTTCGATTCTGGCATTGTATTCTGTTTCTGACAGTGTGCAGTCATGCTGTAGTACTGAAAGAAATTGAGCTAGCTGTAAATGGTGAAAAAAAACGGTAATTCGGTATGTCTATATTTTCTTTATGTTTAAGTGAACTTGTTGTGTGTGAGAAATCCATGCATTTTCCATCACTCCCTACAAAACTGTAATTTTAATAAACCAATTGGCAGTAGCACCACGACAATGTGGCCAGGTATGTTTTACAAGAAGAAGTCTGTAAGGGAGGCAGGTCCCTCAAAAGATAATGATGAGCCAGACCCAATGGCATCCACCTCGATATCTTTGCCTGCTACAGGCATTGCATTAAACGTGGCCACACTAGGTCCAATAATCTGCTACTATCCTTTGTTCCTCTCTTGATTAATGTAGGTTTAATCACTGCGTGTAGGGTGTGCAAATAATTTTTTTTTAGAGGGACTTAATAATGGTTCAATTTAAGATTCCGAATTGGAGCAGCCACCATTGCATCTAGTAGAAACATATCAGTACTTATTATCAAAACATTAGGATGGTGGAAATCATCCATATATACCCGATACATACCCCAACCCGTACAGGAAATATGCAAAGTTTTTTGTAACATGAACATGTCATAGATTCTATATGATTGTCAATTGTAGGCTGAAATAACTATTGTATGGTATACTCATTTTTGCCCTCTTTTATTACAGGCTTACCGCATTGTCGGTTTTGGCACACCACAACCGACTGTTCATATTTTCTATCTGGCTCATATTGTGTTATTTTATGACCGAATGCAGGTCAAACCAAAATATTAAAAAAATTACTGACCAAAATGAACCAAAAATGTTCCTGTGCACCGGCTGATCTGAAAAAAAACTGAGCCATAGTCACAACTTTTATTTTTGCCTTAGTTTATCTAGTTGGATTTAAATCACGAAAATTTAGAGTTCAGAGAGATACCCTACTAAAGAGCTTTTTGCCAAACAACTAAATCTAAACTGCAGCACTAGGTGTTTTGAAGAGTCACAGAAAAGCCTTTAGATTAAAAAAAAAAAAGAAGAAGAAAAAAATATGTTTTTAAATGTACAATATGACACTCTTACAGCAGAACTGTGAGAACTGCACAATGCTATTTATGATTTTTTTTACAGAAGAATGTTTTTTGGTACATTGTATGATATCATACTTAGCAAACAGTATGTAAGGGGAGCATTTTTTGCCTGAAATTGTAATGTGAGGTCAGAACAGTGCGGAAAGAGTTTGTCAGTCAAGTCTTTTTAAATCTCCGCTCACTGGCTTTGTTGGACTCTGTCCTTTATACCCCGTGATGTCATTTCAGTTTTTGGAAAACTTCGGTGAAATTCCATTTTCGAATTTTCCACTTTGCTGTTCTGGAGCCATTTATTATACTCCACCTGTCTGGCTTGCTTCTCTTCTTCCTGATGCTTTATACCTTTAGGTAAAAACAATTGACTATATTATAACCAGATTTCAACAAATTAAAATTGAAGTTTTAATGTTCATGGTACATACAAGTTTAACCATTAACCTCTCAATGAAACCGTTTTTTGTTTGGCGACACACAAAAGATACAAGCACTGGCAGCTGCGACTGGGCCCCCCACAGCAAACCGCCGGGGCCACACATGAAGGGGTCCATCGGCTGACCCATGCTGTCAGGACCACCCGTTGGATATGGATTTTCAGGGGGCCCTGTCCGTGCTGGACGCTTTAACATCACGACCGGGCCCCCTGTGATGATGTCAGATAGAGCTGGGAGGAAGTGACTCCCCTGTCTCTCATCCAAGCTATCAGAGAGCCGTGCGGGAGGAAGTGGGAACTCTGACTCCCCTCAGCCTGAGCAGCTACTGGATCCCAGGGAAAGTCACCCTCCTGCAAAAGGTAGGAAACAGGTGTTTGACAAACATTTTGTGTGTATGTGTGTCTGTATGTATGTGTGTGTCTATATGTGTGTCTCTGTATGTATGTGTCTGTATGATACAGACACACACATACAGAGACACACATACAGACAGATGCACACATACACACATACTGTATGTGTGTGTCTCTGTATGTATGTGTCTGTATCATCCAGACACATACATACAGAGATGCACACACACACACATACAGACACATACATACAGACTGTATATGTGTGTGTATGTGTCTTTGTGTATATCTGCCAGGGGTGTGTGTGTATGTATGTATGTGTCTGTTGGGGGGGGATGTCTGTTTGTATGTGTTTCTGTCTGTGTCTCTGTATGTGTGTATCTGTATGTATGTGTCTGGGGGAGGCCCACGGATCAGTTTTGCACCGGGGCCCCATGGATTGTGTGTACGCCACTGGATACAAGCAAATTTTAAAAAAGAGTTGACATGTAGCTGTTCAACTGTAATGTCCCTCTTTCTCTTTTAGTGAACCCACAAAAAAAACATAAGCCCCCCCTGCGCCTCATGAACTTGCTACACATCTGATGCTGCATGTCCAATGTGAGAAGAGGCCACATATAATCCACAGGACATAAGCAGTGGGGGCAGCAAATCACTTCAGTGATGTTCAGTCTGAGTGTGATTATTTTGATATTATTAGTGTTATTCTTTAAAAAGCACCAACAAATTCTGCAGCACTGTACAATAGGTGGACTAAAAAACAAGTAAATGCAGCATGATAAGTTGGACGTACAGGAACAGAATGTGCTGAGAGCCTTGCTCAAATAAGCTTACATTCTAAGGGGAGTGTACTATATTGACACAAGGGTAAGGGCAAATAATAAAAGCAGAAATGATGCATCTCAGTACTGTTCATATAAAATGGATTATTTTGGATTGTATTTACTTTTTTAGAGCTATGCTTAAAGGGACATTAAAGACACAAAAGGAACAAAACATTTTATAGCAGAGATTGCCTGTGGTGCAACATACTCTTTATAAATTAGAGTAATCTGTTGTAATTTTCTCTTATTTTGTTAATTTAATAAGATTTTATTTATAAAGTAGTGTGGAGAAATACATTGTTTAAAGGGACACTATAGTCACCAGAACAACTACAGCTTATTGAAGTTGTTCTGTTGAGTAGAATCACCTGTCTTTTCAGAGAAAATGCAGTGTTTACATTACAGCCTAGTGATAACTTCACTGGCCACTCCTCAGATGGCTGTTAGAGATCCTTTCTGGGTCATGGCTGCCTAAAATGCATCCAAACATTCAGTATCTCCTCCCTCTGCATGCAGACACTCAACTTTCATCATAGAGATTCATTGATTCAATTCATCTCTATTAGGAGATGCTGATTGGTCAGGGCTGTGTTTGAATCATGCTGGCTCTGCCCCTGATCTGCCTCCTTGTCAGTCTCTGCCAATCCTATGGGAAAGCATTGTGATTGGATCAGGCAACCACTTCTGATGATATCAGAGACTGCTTGTCTTTCTCAGTCTAACAGCATGCGGAGTTACAGCTTCAGGCTTGAATACAGTAAGATTGTTACTATATTTATGGAGGCATGAAGGGCCCAGGGGGCTAGATGGTGGTTTTAACATTATAAGGTCAGGAATACCTTTAATGTCAGGATGTACATACTGCTAAGGGTGTTGTGCTATATAATATTGCTATTGAATGTGATCTGTGTAGTGCATAAATGAATTGGCTACCTGACAGAGGTAAATTTCAGCAGGAGATTGGTTAAATTGGATTTATAGGAATGTGATAGATGTCATAAGGTTTACAACACAAGTTGCTCTTTTGAAACAACCAGCAGCCAGAGCCTCTGCAAGGTGTGAAATGGTACACGTAGTCTCCTCTATGTCTGGAATCAATGTAAACCAACTGGTTACTCTACCATATGCCTATAGGTATATGGTAGAGTAGTGGGTACTTTTGATATACAGGTAATACTCGAAAAATTACAATATCGGACAAAAGTTAATTTATTTCAGTAATGCCACGTAAAAGGGGAAACTAATATATGAGATAGACGCATTACATGCAAAGCAAGATAGTTCAAGCTGTGATTTGTCATAAGTGCGATGATTATGGCTTACAGCTCATGAAAACCCCAAATCCACAATCTCAGTAAATTAGAATATTGTGAAAAGGTGCAATATTCATGGCTCACAGTGTCCCACTCTAATCAGCTAAGTAAGCCATAACACCTGCAAAGGGTTTCTGAGACTTTAAATGGTCTCTCAGTCTGGTTCAGTAGGAATCACAATGATGGGGAAGACTGCTGACCTGACCGTTGTGCAGAAAACCATCACTGACACCCTCCATAAGGAGGGAAAGCCTCAAAAGGTAATTGCGAAAGAAGTTGGATGTTCCCAAAGTGCTGTATCAAAGCACATTAATAGAAAGTTATGTGGAAGGGAAAAGTGTGGAAGCAGCAGGGATGACCGCAGCCTGGAGAGGATAGTCAGGAAAATGTGTTGGGGACTTTCACAAGGAGTGGACTGAGGCATCAAGAGCCACCACACACTGACGGATCCTGAACATCGGCTTCAGTGTAAAATCAAATTATATATACTTAGATCATATATATATATATATATATATATATATATATACACACATACATACAAATACACTGTCTAAGTGTATTTTAATATTAATATATATATATATATATATATATATATATTAATATCAAAGTACATGTAGCATGATATTGATTAAATAATTATCATTATATATATGTCCAAAAGTAGATAAATGTCAGCGCTGTGCAATAGCCCCAAACAAGTGTTTGTGGGGAAGCTGGATATTGAGATAAATGTGTATGATTTCCACCTGAGTACGGGCGGAACGTGTGGATGAGCTAGAAGCCTTTCATCTTATCTTTCCAGGCAGACTCTTTTGGCATTAAGTGCTTTGTCATCCCTCCATTTGAACTTGCAGCATTTCGGCTAGATCCATGGACGTTTTCTGAATTCCTGCTGCACCAATGGAAATACTTTCAGCACACTGCTTATCTGTTACATATTCTGGACACTGTTTGGATTCCTTGATGAAAAGTAGGATTAAACACCATCTTTTTTACTGTGTATGAGTTTTTTAAAGGATTTGGAGTTTCATTTTTACATGATATTAATAAACTGTGTTGCACTTTCTTTGCTTGGTTTGTATTTGTGAAGATATGTTACTGTGATCACTGCTGTTGGATACAAAGTTTACACAGAATAATTTTAACTTTCTAAACCACCGCTGTGGAGGTGGAAATCATACACATTTATCTCAATACCCAGCTTCCCCACAAACACTTATTTGGGGCTATTGCACAGCGCTGACACTTATCTACTTTTGGACATTCTATCACATAGGTTTGCGGAATAACCTTTTATGTCTGGCAGCTACAAATTTTTATCTTTGGACTTTTTAATATTTGGTATCATACAGACTAATTAATTTTATATTGCGCTTTTTTGTTCTATTTTTATCATTATATATATTTATATAGAATTATAAATACATATGTAAATACGTAAAAAAAATAAAAAAATAAAAAATAAATAAAATATATATATGTGTAATTTCGTTCTAACTGTATTTTAAAATTAATATATATATATTGATATCAAAATACATGTAGAAAGAAATAATATATAAACATAAGTATATACATATCACTATATATATACCTATATATAAATAAAAATAATAAAAAATATACATATATACACACACATATACACACATATATATATACACACACACACATGTGTATATATATTAATAAAATAATTGTACGTATATATTTATGTAATAATTTTACATAATTAGGTCATTTTATTAATTACAATTTGCGGAACCTGCCTGACAACCCAGGGCGAAAGTCCAGGGAATTTAATTTGCTAGCACCATATTTAACCCTGTAACTTTCTAAGACACCATAAAACCTGTACATGGGGGGGTACTGTTTTACTCGGAAGATTTCGCTAAACACAAATATTTGTGTTTCAAAACAGTAAAATGTATTACAATGATATCATCAGTGAAAGTGAAATTCTTTTGCATTTTTCACACACAAATGGCACTTACATGGACAATATAATTGTTGTGATATGTTTTACTGTTTTGAAACACTAATATTTGTGTTCAGCGAAGTCTCCCGAGTATAACAGTACCTCTCATGTACAGGTTTTATGGTGTTTTCAAAAGTTACAGAGTCAAATATAAGGCTTGTGTTTCAGTTTTTTCACATTGAAATTGGTTATGTTGCCTTTGAGACCATATGGTAGCCCAGGAATGAAAATTACCCCTATGATGGCATACCACTTGCAAAAGTAGACAACCCAAGGTATTGCAAATGGGGTATGTCCAGTCTTTTTTAGTAGCCACTTAGTCACAAACACTGGCCAAAATGCCTTTCAAATTATTTTTTTGCATTTTTCACACACAAACAAATTAAATTATGTTTCATACCTAAATAATTGATGTTAAATGAAAGTCCTGTTTCCCCTGAATAAAATTATATATAATAAGTGTGGGTGCACATAATATGAAAGAGGTGAATTACTCCTGAACATACATATAGTGCAAATTAAAGTTTTTGTTTACGCTTTGTTTTGATCACAACGTGTACATTTTGCTCAGTCCTTAAGGGGTTAAACTAAACAAGGGACTCTAGTGGCAAGTGGGGGCCCTAAATGACCAGGTGGTGGGGCCTACTGACTCCTTCCCGGCCTCCACCCACGAGTGGGGGGTGGGAGCCCTAAGCAATAAAGGCACAGGATGGTGCCAAAAGGTTGTCTTTTCCTCTGATTTCCCCCAAAACTACTGCCTGTTATTAACCCCTTAAGGACACATGACATGTGTGACATGTCATGATTCCCTTTTATTCCAGAAGTTTGGTCCTTAAGGGGTTAAGAAACCATTGGGTGTGCCCAGACGTATGTTTTTTCTGCAGTAAGATATGTTTCTTTGTGATCTCAATGCCTGATCACACATTATATGATCAGGTAGAGCCCAGAACAGATGTGCAGTGTACATTTTATACACTCATTTTTTAGATCTGCTTCCAATGCTTCTCTATGAGAAGTCTCACATCTGCTTTTAGAGAGTGTTTAAAGCGTGTAAAAGCACCCTCTCAGCTGTCTGACAACTGGAAGGGTTCAATCAAGGATGTTTATAAAAGCTATGATATCTATTCAAATAATTGCTTATAATTCTAAATTAAAGGACCACTATAGTGCCAGGAAAACATACTCGTTTTCCTGGCACTATAGTGCCCTGAGGGTGCCTCCACCCTCAGGGTCCCCCTCCCGCCCGGCTCTGGAAGGGGGAAAGGGGTAAAAACTTACCTTTCTCCAGTGCTGGGCGGGGAGCTCTCCTCCTCCGATCCTCCTTCTCTCCTCCCCGTCGGCTGAATGCGCACGCGCAGCAAGAGCTGCGCGCGCATTCAGCCGGTCACATAGGAAAGCATTATCAATGCTTTCCTATGGACGCTGGCGTGCTCTCACTGTGAAAATCACAGTGAGAAGCACGCAAGCGCCTCTAGTGGCTGTCAGTGAGACAGCCGCTAGAGGGAATGCTTAACTGCTATGTTTATAAAAAAATGGGTTAACCCTAGCTGGACCAGGCACCCAGACCACTTCATTAAGCGGTCTTGGTGCCTAGAGTGGTCCTTTAAGAAAGAAGAGACATTCTGTTTCGAGAGATCATTCTGAATGCAGAACTTAAGAGAAAGGATTTTAGGAACTCAGGAAAAACAAAATATGTATAGCTTTTATTTTAATTGCCTTAAGATAAATATAATGCATCAAGTGCCAATAAACAGCATTAGTGCATTAAAGCATTTGCATTGCATAGCCCAGACTTTCCCTTTAAGGAGATAATGCACCATTATTATACAATGACAGTGTAAACTGTTTAGTGTCTTGAAATTTTATCTGGAGCATTCTATGATGCATGAAATTAGATAATTTTACTTACATACTGCAATGATGTGACTAGATTTAATGGTATTTTACCTGGCCAATCCAGGTAGCAATAAGCTATTGTTAAACCAGGGCTCAAAATGTCCACTCTCCACTAGTTATTAACGAGTGAAAATGTAGACCTGGCTAGGACAAATTCACCCCTGGTGAGTGTAACATGTACTCTCAATCCTAAGGCCTGGTCAGTGGCATAGAAATTGAAATTATAAACCCCAATTAGCCTGTATGATGCTTCAATAGTTTACCTGCCAGATGAACAGCTCCTGGTACAAACAGCGGAAAACGATCATAGTATTTTAGGTAAAGGTCAAAGTCACTTCGCCTCTGTTCCCAACTCCATCGATCCCGGGTAAGAGTAGGTTTTAATATGTTTGCATGCAGAATATTCTCTTTCCAAGCCTTCAAACAACAAGAACAAAAAAGTCACTTAGAAAATCATTTGGCCTCCTTTTACAACTTTGTTACGTCACTTTTTTTTTTTTTCATCCATGCAGTCAAAATTTAACATGACTGGAATACATGGAGCTGTGAGATGAATGAATCTAATAAGATGGAATAAAACAGTACAGATGAGATGGAGTGGATAGATAGATAGGTAATTTTACAATATTGACTGGATTAGGCTGCTCATGACCTGGAAATCAGGTTGAAGCTTTTAACACTATTTCACCCAATGAGAGCTCTGGAGGTACCCATACCTTTGGAACTGAGGTATAATGCAAACCACTTAAAAATAACATACCTTAGCGACATCAGCGATACGAGCATCATCAGGATGTTTGGGATGTGCATTACTTGTGATGCTGCTTTTGAATCCAGGATATATAAAACCCGTGCATGTCTTCCATTTGCTTTTTGATACGGTTGCAATCTCCTTCCTTTCTTTATCAAGATCTAAAGGGCTCACAGTAGCTGAATGATACTCGTTTGAGTATGTAAATCTCTGCTTGGGCTCCTATAATGCACATGAATGATATAACGTGAATATCAGTTGTTAGGGACTTTAATTACAGTACAAGTTAATTATACTTATTATCCCTTTACAGAAACAGTGAAAACTCACTACACAATTTTGCTACTATCGATAGAAATGCAATGCACGCAACCATCAAAAAGGCGCCATTTCCTACCACTTAGATCGCTCAATGGTGCACGAGTTATGGTATATGGCACTGTTTATCGCACTGCGCTTGTGCCTGGTGCCAACTTGTTTAACCCTATAGAGCAATGAATGGAGGATGCTGGAGGAGGCGTGCCCAGTGGTGTATCCTGGTTTTGTGCTCAGAAGAAGTGCTCCCTCGCCAGCCGCCCGCCGGCGAGCGCCGCCCGCCCGCTAGGGATGTCAGTTAGCAGCAAGGCTAACTGGGCATTTGCCCTGGGCATTTGGGGGGCGGCGTTTTTTGCCGCCCCCTGAAAAATGCCGCCCAAGGCAAATGCCTTGTTTGCCTCGCGGCTAATACGTCCCTGGGCGTGCCACCATCACATGCAAGAACTGTGACTATGTGCTTTGGGGCTAAGGACCTTGACCCTAGGGGTTACAGGATACCTTATTCTGGAGGGTCGGGTACAAGCCACATTATCCTGGTTCATGTTTTATGCCTGATGTCCTGTTGCGGGACTCCCAGCACATGTTGAGTGCTTGGGAGAAGAGTGGCACTTGCATGCATGAAAGGCAAGGAGATGCTACCCCTGCAGGAAATTGGACTTGGGGGAGGCTGGAGACCTTGTATAGTGTTGTTGTGTGTAATGTCAAAGCACTATGAAAGTTCTACCTTATTGTAACATGTAGGCGTACAAGAGGGATATGTAACAGCTATGCTAGTGTGTGTATGGGTAATGTGTTCAGTTACTTTTTGTCTCAGATGGCCTCAGCTAGATGCCAGGCTTTCTGATGGGATTAGGAAATTTACCTAGCAAGCTATTGTAAGATGTAAGAGGTTTAGTAAGCATAGATGGAGGTGGGACTGAGTTAACAGCATCACATCCTGTTTATTGTTTGCTTATATTAAAATGGTCAACAGACCCATTGTGTTGCAAGAAAAGAAAGGGAACCAGCTAGAGGTATTTGGAGGTCTAGCTACATCATCCCAAAGGGGGCAGAGGTTAATGTATTCGAGTTTGTATTAGTCTCTTTCCCATCCTACATTCCCACACTGCATTTACTGTACCTGCATACTCCTCCCTATATTATGCAAACACGTGTGTCATGCCTGTAAATGTAGAAAAGGTGAGTGCTCATAAAAAAAAAGTCCCAGTTAGTTGGAGTTCGCTTTTACATCATGAAGAATATTGTTTTTAACTATGTAAGGTCCACTGTATGGTGATCGCTCCAAAGACAAAACGCTAGACGTTTTTAGTTAGATAGAATATCCTGTAATACCCAGAGAAACTCTGCAGTGTATTGTGCTTTGCCAGGGATTAGCGACTCAAGTACCAGAGTCCTAGTGCTCAGGGTAGAAGTTTGCCAGGTGAACTAGTGTAACTTTGCGCAGGCGATACAAGGCCTAAACTCTTACGCCTTGAGTAACAGTTGCCAGGACTGTATCGCTTCTAATTGAATAAGCAGCGAGGAAAGACACTGCGTTCACAAAAGGAAAAAGTACAGGCTAGTGCAAAGAACTCCACTGATGATACTAGGCCTAAACTGGTCCAACCTTGTGCAAAAGACACCAGGGCCTTATAGTCACGTACATGGGTGTCCGCAGGAATGACATCAATGTCCGGCTGGACTGGAGATACAAAGCAGTCCTGGAACAAAATGTATGCCAGCCCCATAAGTCATTGTGCCATGTAGTGTGTGTGTTGTGTATACACATGTAGAAGGCCATAGGTCTGAATTTGTGGGAGTTGTTTTCCCTATATAAATGCAAGTCTCCTACGCCGATTCCGCTATTTGATCTGGTTACCATAGCAACCAGCACTTCCACTCTGGTCCTTCATGCCAATTTCATGTGAACATCAGTCTGGCAGCCTTCATTGTTCCTGGCCTCCGTCTCTACTTCAGAAACTTGCAGTCTTCCGGTCACGAGACCCGGCACACATACATATGTGCACGTCGTGAATAACTGTTCAATTTTCCCACATTCGGGCCTAAAATGCAGGGATTGGCTCCATTCTCTTAAGTTCACTTTGTTACATTCATACGTTTAAACATGTCATTCAGTTGATTTAGTTTAAATATCATTACTTGTTACATTTGTACATTTAATCATATCCTTTGCTTGAATCCGTTTAAATATTATTACTTGTTTCATTTGTACGTCTAATCATGTCATTCTGTAGTATTTTGTGGGTTTATCTGTTCGAAAATTTCTCACACTTTTGGATGCATTCGTACACTCTTTACTCATTACAAGCACAGTTACTGTTCGTTAAATCTGTCCATTTATTAGTGGATTTTAATTCAGTCTTCTTAGGTTTGCATGTTCATCATGCACAGGCTCAATATTTCGGTTCTAGGGCTACATTAACCTTGGTTGGTATTAGATTACCAACTGTACATTCTAGATCAGGCATAGGCAACCTTTGGCACACCAGATGTTTTGGACTACACCTCCTATGATGCTTTGCCAGCATTATGGATGTAAGAGCATTATGGGGGATGTAGTCCACAACATCTCGAGTACCGAAAGTTGCCTATCCCTGTTCTAGATGTTCACACTCCTACCTTATTCTTTCATTTAATAGTTGCAGTAATACCTAAGTTGTAAGCAACTTCACACTTTAATATAGCTACTAAATATAATAGAATTTCCTAGTTCCTACAATCACTCCTCTTTTTTCTATTAGCATTTTAACCTTCTCAATCACAGTTAAGTACATGTTTTACTTTGTTCTCCTACTTTGTCACGGTTCTAGGTACAACAAATCGAACCAGAAACAAAGTGTTGTTGATATAGTTGCTGCGAATACTTCTGTCCCAGGTATTTAACTTTACACCTATTATGTTAACCTCAATTTCACAAGGCCTCACTAATCCTTTTTTTTTTTCAATCATAACCTATATCAACAGGAGCTTGTCGTAATTTTCAACCCATAAAAGGTCCTCAATACGCACACGTTATACGTTACCCATTTACAGACAATAACACAGTTTCTTCTATACGATGTTAAGACAGTTAGCAGAGTGTTGACTTTCTATTGCACTTTCTGTCTTCTCCACCTAGAAGTATTCACCAATAGGCATAATAGGATTCAGAAGCCAAACTCCTCGCCCACAGGTACAGATAATTTTACTCCCCCTTGTTATCTCCCCCCCTCCTTTTAGTTAACATCACTCTAAATACCCACAGTATCAAATTTACTTGTAGGATACACTCAGACTCAGTCCTGTATTAAACCACGGTCTCTTCTTATCAATTAAGGGAATGCTCTAGTTGAATTCTTTTAAGCACTAATTATTCCCCCCTCCCTTTTTATTTAAAAAACTAAAACAAGTCTTAATCTAATTGTTGGTTTTCTCCTTCTTAGGTATATTGCTTAGCTTTCCTTCCAATGTTCACTTCTCTTAGGTACATACCTGTACGCTTACGATCAATTGAGGAAGAGACAAGCCCCGACTAGGGAAAGAGAATTGGCTTTTAGGTTAGGTGCTGGGCCTAGTGTAAATTAGTTCATGGTCCTGCAAGGCCAAACCACGACCTCACCACAGAGGTTTAGCCCAACGGTGCAACTCATAGTGAGCTGCATTGCACACCCTTCTACAGGGATAAAAGTCAGGGCCTCGCAAGTCACGACCACACGTATTTTGCTCTCTTATTGTCACGAGAGGCCAACACCCTGCCACAACGTTTCATGGCCACAAGTCCCCACAACCCAAATAATAGATAGATCATCTTATGGCTACTTGGCAACTAGCAGGGCCTCACCGGTCACGTATTAGTTAACGGCACTAGTTAGCAAGCCAGTTCTACAGGAAGGTTATTGCCAGCATTTAGAAGTATACTCATTAATATTTTCTTTACAGGATGTCACAAGAATCAATTTCAGGAGACAACATGTCTCTCCAAAATACGCCTACCAGGCCCAGCAACCCCTTCAGACCAGGGTACCCTTCATAATCCCTTGTTCCTGCTACCTCCGGGTCCCTGAGATCATGGACTATACCAAAATTAGCGGCAGAGCTATGTCATACCTTTCCCTGCTACGGCTAGGAAGGCAGAACTCTACAAATTGCTAAGTGCTCAATCTAGTGATCTCAGGCCCAGTACAAGTTCACAGGGGCCCCACACTGGCACTCCAGGGGAAATGCAAGACACTTTGTCTTCTATCTTGTCAACCCTTCAGGCTTTAAACAAGAGACTGTCAAATCTAGAAACAGCCCCCTCTACTTCAGGCAACTCACCTGGCACATCAGTTATAGTACAAGCACACCCAAATACACATGGTAGTACTATAATTTTTCCCGCTTCCATTAATTAAGACATTCTTGATGGCAAAGACGTCAACCTGGTATCACCCCTTATCTCTTCGCAGGACATCTTCAAAAAAGAGCGTTAAATTATGGACATATTTCAGTGGTTCTCAAAACTAGAGACCCACAATTAAAAAAAAAATTCTATCCCTAAATTTGTCCTTGCCTTCAGTATTTACAGGGTCAACTGGACACAGAACAATTCTGCCAAAATTTGACCGTCCAGAAGCCCCCATCCTGAGCAGTATGTTACTCCACCTCACACTCCATTAGCTTGTGCCTCTGTGAAGCAGACCCCTACACATCCCACCCAATCGCTAACCCAACCATTAGTTAAGAGAAAGGACAAAGGGATAAGCTTGGCAGGCCTATAGTTTTCCTTGGCAAGACACAAATGTGCAACAATTTTAATGCCGGCACATGCAATTACAGCGCATGCATGCTGTTGCATAAATGCTCAATATGCTTTAGAGCACCCACAAAATCCATGTGCCCAATCCAAGCTTTTCCCAAAGAAATGACTAACAGTCACTGGCTTACCACCTACGCATGCACCCCTGTCCTCACCTGGTGGAATTTTTGGTATCAGAGTTTTCTAATGGTTTCCACACAGGTTTGCTCGCACTCCCCTCAGGCACTCTGTTGACAAATAGTTACTTAAAGAAACTCAGGTGGGTTTTATGATAAGACCGTTCACACATTCCCCGTTTTACACATGGCGTCAAAAACCTGTTAGAGTGGTTACCAATAAATCTTCAATAAAAAAAGATTGATTATAGACCTTTCCACTCCTCATTCCTCTCACACCCAGCATCAATTTCCTAATACCTGCCAAATAGTTCTCTCTCCACTATGCCACAGTAGATAATGCCATCCATGCCATCCTACACGCAGGCAGTAGAACCTGGCTAAGTAAAACCGATATCACCAACACATTCAAACTTCTACCAATCCATCCGTCACTATGCCACCAAATGGAGGGACAAATATCACTTTGCCACCCGGCTAACGTTCGGTTCCAGGAGCAGCCCAAAACTTTAGACATATTTGCAGAAACTCTCTGCTGGGTGCTTCTGAATGTTGTCAAGTGTCCAACAGTAATGCATTACTTGGAGAAATTTTTGTTGGTTTAAGCACGCTCTCACACACCAGTCTTTATTGGAACCCTCAATTTCACCATGAGGATCGTTTCACAAGGTAGAACTTCCATCTCTAGGTTACTCTGCCCTTTACCTGGCGTGCCCGACAACGGCACTATAGTGCCCCACCCATCAGCTAAGGCTTTGCTCATGTGCAAGAATTTTCTTTTAGAATGGAATGGTGTCTCTCTCTTCATTGCCCCACTATCTGACTAATCCCTTGTAATTTGGACTGATACAGCAGCCCACACCGGGTTCGCTGCAACTTTTGATAACCAGTGGTTTAGGGACGTTTGGTTAAAAGACACAGTTTTAGAGAAACCTCGGCCTTATTCAAAATCTATCCTATTGTGTCATCTCCAGTCTGGCAAGGCAGTTACGTGTTTACAAATAATTAAAGGGCACTCCTCCTCTTTGACCATCATGAGGCTTGTCCGAAAATTGACCTGGCTTGCCGCCAAATTACAATTTTACTAAGTTTATGAACACATTGAAGGAGTAAATAATACCACAGCTGATGCTTTATCCTGATCTAATTTCCAGGAGTTTTTCAGGTTACATTCCTCCGCAAACAACCAACCATCCAGAATATCGGCATTCCAAGAGCTAATCATGGACTAACAGAATTGATAAGTCATACCCCATTACTATCATGCAATGCTCTTTCAGCAAACACCAAGACCACTTACGAAATGGCATTAACCATATTTCACATATTCGTGTCAGAATTCCACATACAGGAAAATGATTCCATCGAGACAATGGTGGATATTGCCTCTGTCACCTACATCTTAAATTAGCACACAGCAACATTAAATTATATCTTACAGGCATACAAAATCATGTACTCACCACTTTTCCCAATCACCCTCATACCCCATCAAAATTATCCTCAAAGGTTTTAATAAAACAATTTGCCCTCCTTCAACCACTACACTACCTATAGACAGTCCTATATTCAGGAACCTATCCAATATCCCCTTCGATACTCAGACTAATTCAGTCATAAAGGTTGCAAGTTTCATCGCTTTATATGGCTTCTTTAGATCTGGAGAGTTCACCGTAGTACATCAATCCGAAATCAATGCAAGTCTGAAAATATCCGACAATGACTACTACATTCTCTCATTAAAAACTTTAAAAAAACTAACCAGACTAACAATCCTTCCACAATCCCTCTTTTCCTTACAGATAACAACTGGTGCCCTGTTAAAATAATAGACTCCTTTTTTTTTCTTTTTTTAAATTAGAGAATTCATATAAACTTTATTAACTTAGAATTAAAGTATTGCATTAACCCCTTAAGGACACATGACATGTGTGTCATGTCATGATTCCCTTTTAACCAGAAGTTTGGTCCTTAAGGGGTTAAACTGCACAATGTGTACACAGTGAACATGTAAAATACTTCTTCTGTTTAAGTCTTTGAATAGTCCATCTCGTCACAAACTCCAGAGTGCTCCCAATCCAGTCTTCTACCATGGAGTTTAGTAGCCAGAATACCCTTAAGGCGATTGATTAGGGCCCATGCATTAGAAATGGACATGGGTATCCTGGAAGCAGTGATTAAAGTGTCTTTGATCAAGCAGGCTGGCAGCCTCTCTGCCATTGACTACTAAATGGATTCTGGGACTGCAAGCCTGGAGATGTAGCAGACAGGTGGTACATTGCTGGTTATAAGCCCTTTTTATTGTCTTTCTAACAAGAAAAAAGGGGGCAATCTGGCAACCTTCGCAAAGTCCAATGAGATTTTAATCCATTTCTTCGTGGGAGGCATACCGTAAATTATATTTATATCCAGTGTGTGCTGTCTTTATATATGCTTTTCTGGGGATTCAAATTTGAGAATTTGAGTTAATTAGGGAACCCAAAAGTTTTAGATTTTGCACTGCCAGGCAAGTGAAAACACGTTATTACAGGAGTGCTAAAAACGGTTTATAAAACCTGTACACTTTATAGAACCTTGTTGGAGCAAGATTTCAGTACTCAAGAGAACAGGTTTTTTTTTGTATGGAAATTCTATTTTACAGTTCTGACAGTAGTCAAAATCACAAGGAGCTTAGGACAGACACTTTATGTCGGTCCCTGGACTGTTCTGATGTCTTTGTCCCCATGTGCCCTTTATAGGTGCAGGTTGTGTATAATGCGCTGTTTATTGTTAAATGTTTTGTGTGCTCTCCTGTGCTACTTGCACTACCTGAATAGCAAGACTCGGTATGCTGCATATATTTAGGTAGATTTGCATATTAGGGATTCTGCAAGTAGGAGAGATATTTCTTGTTAGTTGTTGTCTTGCAAACCCATTTATAAATACTCTGTGTTGTTATGAGTTCCCCATATAATTTTTTTTTTCATATATTTTTATTTTTTCAAAATTTTCAAAGTTTACATATTGCAATCATTTTATCTATTACAACATTTAGATTTCTAATATATTTCCATATAAAAACAGCATTTCAATTGTTGAACAAATTTAGTTCCCATGTCTATAGTTCACTTGGATTGCAAGAAAAAAAATATATTAAAAGACCTAAAACATTCCATTCACTCATGCATACTCTCCCGAGGAACCAGACTTATACTATTCAATTTACTCATCTTGCAGATTGTGCATTGTTACTTAAGTTCCTCGGGATTCAATCTCTCATTTAAGGAGGCTCATATTCTTATGATTATAAGTTCTTTTAATTGATAATGAAATTATCAACTATTGTTTCCCATTTATTATATTTCTTCAGACCTACAGAATTACCTAGAATTATTCCCTTTTCCATCTTACATTGGTAGATGACCTGTGTTTTAATTTCCCTCCAGTGTATTTCTTTTTTACTTTTCCAATTTCTAGCCACAGCTAACTTTACTGCCATTAAAATATGTATTATCAACATGCGTTTCTCAAAGGGCATAGAAGGCCATCCCAGATGTAACAAAAAACTTTGTGGTGTGAAAGGTATATATAACTGACATGAATTATAAATCTGCTTATATACCACCTTCCATATTTTAGTTAAAACTTTACAATGCCACCAAATATGGAGATAATCTCCTATCGCAGCTTCACAGCGCCAGCAAAAGGGGCTCTGATCTACATATATTTTAGCCAGTTTTTCTGGAACCATATACCATCTGTTCAGGAGCTTATAAAAATTCTCTACTATATTCAAGCAATGTACCGATTTATTAACTATCTCTATCGCGTTTGTCATGTCTTGCTCGGAGATTGCTATTTGTAAATCTTTTTCCCATTTAGTCTTAAATTTACAAGGAGAGAGCTTTTAAGATGACTTTAAAAATTCATAACATCTAGAAATGTGACCTTTAGTTCTATTTGTTTCTATGATCTTCTTAATGTTACTTATATTTTTATTTAACTGAATGTCCAAGAATTTCGCCAAGAAAAGCTTAACTCTTAGATATGTAAATACGTCCTTACTTTCAATCCCAAACTCTGCCTGTAAATGGCTAAATGACTTAAGATCCTTTATATCTATAATTTGTTTAATATACTTAATACCTTTTTGTATCCAACCTCTGATATTAATATCTTCAATATTATGATTAATCACCTCTAGTTGTAGAAAAGGGAATATTCTATATTCTATTTTATAATTTTTCTTAAATTTCTGCCAAAATCTCAGTATACTATCTAGAATTGTCGAGTTTTCTGGGTGGACCAAGTTATTTTTATTTTGATTCCTCCTTGTTGTCCAAAACAGGGAGGATAGGCTGCTTGTCTCTACTAGTGATTGCTCTATATGATACCAAGATTGATCTCTCTGGTCTATACTTAACGTATTAACAGTGTGGGCCAGCATACATGCATTATGATACTCTATTATATTTGGAGCAGCAAAGCCTCCATCCTTTCTTGTCTTAGATATTAACTGTAGGCTTATTCTTGGTTTTTTACCTTTCCAAATAAATTTAGAAAAAGCTGACTGTATCATTTTTAACCAGAGATTAGGAACTTGTATAGGTATCATTCTAAAAAGATAATTCCATTTAGGCAAAATATATGATCGGATAGTATCTATACGACCTATCCAAGAAATCTCCCTGCCAGCCCATTCTTTTAATATTTTGTTTGTATTTTTTAATAGAGGGAGGAAATTAACTTCGATAACTCTATTTATATCTCTTGTTATTTTTATACCAAAAAATGAGATATGTTCCTTAACCCAAACAAAATCATAAGATAATTTAATAAAATCCTTATCTTCCCTAGGTAAATTAGTTGTCATTATTGTGGTTTTATTAATACTTAATTTATAATTTGAAAATTCACTGTAATAATCTAGTGTTCTTATCAATTCCGGCAATGATGATCTAGGATTCTGCACCATGAGCATAACGTCATCAGCATATAGATTGATCTTATGTTCTAAATTTTTAAACCAAAAACCCTCAATCTTTCCATTTTGCCTTATATCTTCTGCAAGAGGCTCAATGGTTAAAACATAAAGTAACGGGGAAAGAGGACATCCTTGCCTAGTTCCGTTCTTAATAGAGAACCAATCTGCCTCTATCCCAGGGCCTATAGTCCTTGCTGAAGGAACAGTGTATAGTGCCATAATGGCATCATAGACTGTTCCTACTATACCGTATGATTTTAAAGTGTTACCCAAAAAATCCCATCTGACCCTGTCGAACGCTTTCTCAGCATCCAGTGACAGGGTTAGAAGGGGAGCTCTTTTCCTAATCGCAGCATCCTGTACATCCATTATTCTTCTTAATCCATCTGATGGTGCTCTGCCATGAATAAAACCGGCTTGATCCTGATGTATTAAAGTCGGAATACATATTTTTAATCGATCTGCAAAAATTGAGTCATAAATCTTTACATCCCCATTTAAAAGAGATATTGGGCGATAATTCACCAGTTTGGCTGAGTCTTTATCCGGCTTCAAGATAGGGACAATATTCGCTTGAAGCATCTCCCTAGGGAACGTGCAATTTTCCACTATTGTATTAAATATCCTAGCAAGACGAGTCGACAGGGAATCTTTAAATATCTTATAAAATTTATTTGAATAACCATCTGGGCCAGGAGCTTTATTTATATGTAACTTATTTATAGCTGCTATAACTTCCTCTGAAGTTATTGGTTTATTTATCTCATTAAGTTGTTCCCTAGTAATTTTTGGCATTTTTTTATTTTTGAAATATTCCGAAGATATGGGTTGTTGTCCAGCTGATTCTAAATTATATAGTCGGCTATAATATTCATTAAACGCTAACCCAATTTTTTTCGGGCTTAATAACGTTTCTTTTCCTACCTCAACTCTATGAATCCTCCTCATTTGTTTTTTATTTTTCAATTTGTTTGTAAGCAGCCTATCCGCCCTGTTACTCTTATAATACCAATTAATCTTTAAGAATTGGAGATTTCTCTTTTTCTCCTCATATAATAATTCATTTATTTGATTTTGCAATAATAACATTTTTATGCTTTTCTCCTGAGTTGGTAAAATTTTGTTTTCATTCGATAAGTTATAATAGTCTACATACAAGTCCTTTAAGGGTCTTCCTTTCTTTTTTTTATCAATTGTACCTAGCTTAATTAAATAACCTCTTATAACACATTTATATGCATTCCAAACCATCGGAAGTGACACTTCACCCCCCTCATTTTCCTGAAAAAGCTTTCTGTCATCTCCCCTATATATTCTCTATTTTCCTTACTGGAAAGAATATTATCATTTAATCTCCAATTAGTTCTTCTTGCCCTATTATTCACTATATCCAACTCCAAGATTATGGCATTATGATCGGACCAAGTTACTTCATCTATGAGGACTTTTTTAGTGCTATTAGTGAATCCAACACTACCCAGAAATAAGTCAATTCTTGAATATGAGAAATATGATCTGGAGAAGCATGTAAAATCCCTCTCCAGTGGATGAAGCACTCGCCATATATCCATAAGTCCATATTTCTCAATTATCCTATGAAATTGTACTGCTTGTGCAGTTACTACTAATTGATCCTTCAGGGTTTAAAGTTTTCCTATCCATATTTACATCTAGTATCCGATTGAAATCACCTGCCAAGAGTAATTTACCCTGCTTTATTTTATCTACTTGTAATGGTATTTACTAATTAATGACTTTACATCATAAAGAAAGCATATTTAGTGTAATGCTTTGGGGGCACCACTAGAGGGAGTGTGTAGGAAGACATGTGCTTCTGGCAGTGACATCACAGGCCAGCCTACTTACACTGAATAAAACCAGATGGAGGAGAAAACTCTGTCCCTTTGCCTGTACCTGACTGAACCTAAGATGTAGTACCAGCTCTGACTTAACCCCAGCCAAAGGGCTGGGGCCTTGTAAGTAAATGAATCCATTGTAACATTAGCCTTTTGTGTAACATTTAGCAACCTTTTGTAAGTAATATGTTGTAGTTTTGTATTGTATCATAATTGTAGTAAATTGACATTCTGCTAGCATCTGTTTATTTGTTATAGTTATATTAAATATACATTTAATATTACAACGTTTTGTGTATTTTCTATCCACATATTCGACCATAATACCATGAATTATAAAAATATTAATGTTGTTCCGTATTGCTTAATTATTATGTATTAAGAGATTAATATTCATATTTAGGTCACGACCACAACATTTGGCGTAGTCGGCAGGATTATGCTTGAATATTGGGGAAAATATAAATGTTATGCATTTTGCTTAAATCATACTGTAAATTGTCTGTCTGTATACAAATGAATAAATGAATGATGATTTGGTTTTAATGGAATGAATGCAGATAGCAGATAGGGATTAGATATTAGTTTTTTAAGGTATCTCTTGTTGTAGAACATAGTGATGAATTATTGTGTTGCTTGTTACGTTTTACCAACCTTTGGTCATTTTTATATATAAAACAAAAAACAATTTTACTTTTTGTCTGACCATGTGGATTTTAATCCACCATTGACCACATGGTGTGAATGAGTTGAGGCCTAGTTTCATTGTTTGCTACCATTTGCATAGGAAAAGACTTTTCACTAAACCAGTTCACCAGGTTTTATTGCTAAATTTGACCCTGTTTGTGTACTAATTTACATTTGTTTGGTATTCATGCATTTGTCTAGTTGAAAAGAGATTTGGACAAAATGTATTAAATTAGTAGTTAAGAAAAAGATATGTTTAGTAAAGCAGATTCAGTGAATAATAGATTTATGTGTGCGTATACACAGAATATTAGTATAAATATATATGATTTTGACTCCTGAAGGAGAGACCACCTTTTTAACAGCTGTGTGACCATGCTTTTCAGCTACAGCTGGGGGAGAATTTGTCCTTGTTGGGGGTGGGTAGTCTTGCCTGTATGAGAAAAAATAAACTGCATTGTTTTGTAAATGTAATTGCCTAAGCTAATCAATTTGTGGAGTGTTTTTCAGCTTTATTATCCAGGACTAAGGAATTACTGGACATATGCAGGAACTGGTAACAAATGAACTGAAAAAATGGTAAAATAATTCCTTTGTCCTATTTAGTCTGAATATTTTAACAAGTTAGCATTTTTAACAAAGTAAGTGTAGGGGCTCAGATTAAGATTTATATTATTTTAGAAGCCATCTATAACTGATTTTAATATTTCCATGCTTTGAATTAGGGTGTATCTGCCTAGCGGGTGAACCTCCATAACGTGGGCTGTGATTTTAGTTACAGTAGCGGGTGGGGAACCTGAGCTAGGGGGTATTTAAACGTGTCCGGATAAGGGGGAGCATACCCAATAGTTGTTGTGCAGTTCTATCCTGTATTATTATTTGAAACCCTGTATTACTTATAAGTAGCGTTTTGTAACTTATTTGTAATTGTTTATATATATTGCTCTGGGAAAGGGATAGGCAAAATCTCTGAGAGACCAGGAAATATATTTAAAAAAGGGCGTATTACACTAGTGGTAGGGTGGCCTATCATGACCATAGAGACCCTTGGTGACTAGTTTTTGTTGTATATTGCCCTGGGAAGGGGATACGCTATTTAATAGAAATTCCTGAGAGACCAGGAAATATACAATAAGTGATACGTGAGTGTACTGGTTAAATTGCAGACATATTGGCCCAGAACCTTTAATCGAGCCGGAAAAGAGGCTGCTGTATGTTTGCTCCTCTATAATTTTGCGGGGGCGGTCACCCCCATGCGGAAAGCCACTGCCATCACAGGGTGGTTAGTTGTGCAGGCCCTTAGCCGCGAGGTGCAAGCATGTCCGTGGAAAGGCTAGAAATTAATAGGGAGTCACTCATAGCTGTCAGAAGTGTTGAACTTTGAGACATATTGACCTATATCCTTTCAGAGGCGGAAGAGGTGTTGTGGTTCACTCCTCTATAATTTAACCAAAGGGTGGAGAGTTATTAAACATGTTTAGGTTGGCTAGAAATGTGTTTCCTGAATTGCAGAGAAGATGCAGAAAGCAGCTATTAGCTGATTGTTTATTTTAAGAGCCAAGTAGAAAATTAAGAAAGTTACCTTGTTGAACAAATTGTTTATAAAATGAAAAGTTTAGGGAATGTATTTATATGTGTATATATGTATATATGCTAAGTAAAGGATTTGGCAGTATACGCTATAAGTGACAAGGAAAAGTAATCCTGATCTGTTTTCTTACCTTTTTCAGATATAGCAGAAACCAGGGGTGGACATTGGAACACAGATAGAATATCAGATGGAGACCAGTGTTTAAATGTTGACCTTTGATGAGCTATTGAATGTTTTATTTTATTGTCTATTTAACATGTCTATGCTATGATTTTGTGCATACTATTCTCTTATTTCTAGTGATTGTATTGCAATTGAAACCCTTATGTATTATTATTGTTGTATGTATGTATGTATGTATGCTTGCCTGGGAAAGGGGGGAATTGACCCATAGGGATCAGGTGGTATTTTTGTGTAAACCAAACTGGGGTGGGAGGGCTCTAACGAGGGAACCCCATTGTCCAGTAGGTGCTTGATTTGTGTCTGTGTAAAGTGCATGAGTGGTTGCAGTTCAAAAAACAAAACAAAAAAAAATAAGAGGGATAAGAGAAAGTAGGCATTTTGGGTTATCTATACATGTTTAAATAGAAGGGTGGTAAATAGGAATGTAATTGTTTTGGTTAATGTTTAGATTAAATTGGTTAAATACAGCAATGATAACGAGTGTTTAGATTAAATTGGTAAATGCAGCAGTAATAACGAGTGTTTGGGTTAAATTGGTAGATACAGCAGTGATATTGTGTTTATCTGTGAATCAGGAGTGTGCTGGATGTGAAGAGAGGTGTGTAGGTATTTATCCAAACGCCATAGGAAAAAATATGGTTAAGACACCACAATCAAATGGTACTTGTGATGATTGGCACAGTTATTATTTATGTTTGTGTTCGTCATTGCCTGTGTTTTCATTCAAGAACTTTCAAGCAAGGATATTTTAAGCAGAAGCAGAAGAAGAAGCAGCACTGGACACTATGCTCAACTGTTGCTGTAAGGAGAAAAAATTTTGCAGCTAAGAGTGTTGAGAGTCGGAACAAAATGCATCAGGAGCAGGAAACTGTTACGTCAAGGTGGTTAATTGTATAAAGAAAGAAAAAACAAAACAATGTGACCACAAACACACAAAAGTCCTTGATCACATGAACTGTTTCATTCATCCCTGTCTCCGTGCGTATGTTCTATGAGACTGTCGAAGAATAGAGTATCCAGTTTCCAGGACTAATGTTTGTGAAAATTCCAGGCACACAGACCAGCCAGAGGCTACAGAAATCGGTCTGTGCCATGATTCATAGGTGTTATGAGTTTGTGGTGTCTAATACTATTTAAGCTCCAAAACACATCCTCACATGAACACAAAATCAATGGTTAATCTAATAAAACATGGTTTGAGTTGTTCATTATTATAAGGGTGGGTATGTGCCTATTTCCCAACTGGTAATGCATGTGCTCAATGGTGAACATTTATAAGCAATAAAATGTTAATGGGTAATAATTAATGGGTAAATGGGTATCGTTCTTCAAAAGGTGGGTTTTGTTGTAGGGCAGGTAGTGTTAAAATGGGGAATATTCAAAATGTACTGGTTTTATAAATGCTTGTTTTATGACATAAGTCAAAGGGTGGTTTGTAATGGTATTTACTAATTAATGACTTTACATCATAAAGAAAGCATATTTAGTGTAATGCTTTGGGGGCACCACTAGAGGGAGTGTGTAGGAAGACATGTGCTTCTGGCAGTGACATCACAGGCCAGCCTACTTACACTGAATAAAAACCAGATGGAGGAGAAAACTCTGTCCCTTTGTCTGTACCTGACTGAACCTAAGATGTAGTACCAGTTCTGACTTAACCCCAGCCAAAGGGCTGGGGCCTTGTAAGTAAATGAATCCATTGTAACATTAGCCTTTTGTGTAACATTTAGCAACCTTTTGTAAGTAATATGTTGTAGTTTTGTATTGTATCATAATTGTAGTAAATTGACATTCTGCTAGCATCTGTTTATTTGTTATAGTTATATTAAATATACATTTAATATTACAACGTTTTGTGTATTTTCTATCCACATATTCGACCATAATACCATGAATTATAAAAATATTAATGTTGTTCCGTATTGCTTAATTATTATGTATTAAGAGATTAATATTCATATTTAGGTCACGACCACAACACTACTTTATCAAAAAGATCATAGAAATATCTATTTGAAGGGTTATTAGGCGCATACACATTTACTAGCGTATATATTTCTGATTGAATATTGATTATTGCTATAATATATCTAGCTTCTTCATCTAATTCTTGGTATATGATTTTAGCATCCAAATCATCACTTATCATAATGGCTACTCCTCTTTTTCTCTGACTCTCTAATGTGGCAGATATCACTGTTGAAAAACTTTGTGGAGTAAATCTTAACTTATCATCTCTCTTCCAGTGTGTCTCCTGTAGAAAGATGATATGAGCTTTTTCTTTCTTAATGTAATCAAACAGAATTGCTCGTTTACTAGGGGAATTTAGACCTTGGGCATTTAACGATATTATTTAACCATTTCTCTTTTTTAGTATATTCCTAGGTTTCTTCCAAATCTGATAGCCATCACCCATATACTTGATGAACTTTTCCCTAAACTTCTTTCTATTCTGAAGATGAGCCCCCACTCCAACTACCACTTTCATACCAAACATACCCCATCCTCTCATATCCGAGAGGCATTCATTCAACACACCCAGGGTGTTAACCTCTGGGTATAGATCCAAAAGGGAAAAATCCCCTAATTGGAATCTAGTCCTCATATAGAAATTTCCTAAATGAGGAAAAAGGAAATAAAAGCTGAGCTTGGAACGTCCCTTAATTCAATCTATTTTCTTCACCTTCTACCATACCGCATCTTACTCCATTACTTCCCCCCAACAAGCATCAATTAATTACAGGACTTTTACTACATCAACATTTTAGTCTCTGTCTATATGTACTAAAGAAGCTATCCAGTTCTGTCATCTTCACAATATTTAAGAGTTCCTACCATCTTTCCCCAAACTTCTAACTTAAAAACTATTTGTGAATTTATTACTACAAACTTATACCCACATACATGTGTTTTATCTTTCTATATTATTAATGAAATTTCCATAGATCAAAGTATTTAAAAGTGTCCTGAAATAAATCCAATGATCATACCTACTATTTCAGTGGTTTACTCTCTATAGTTGTACTTTTACCTCCATTAGTTAATCCATTTATATGAGTGTAACTTATATCCATACTTTTTTTCTTTTTTTTTTTTTCCTCTTTTTTTTTTTTGTGCTACATCATAAAAATAATCCATCTAAGTTGCATATATAACTATTACAGTATAACATGTGTTACTCTAAATATTTTCCCTCATAGTGAACTTTCTTTCTCCATCCAACGTACTATTGTTCAATACTTTGATCATAAATCACAAAAGTGGTGCATATTCCATTAACACAACTGTTAAACCTCTCCCAGTGCAGAATTAGTTAGGATTAAATCTAAATGGTCAGAGAGCTGAATCATACTTATTCAAATTATTACAATAAAATTTTTTTATTTTCTCATTTTTTTTTTTTTTTTAGTACTAGATCGTGAAAATAATCCACCTCACATGCATATTTAACTTTACAATTTAACTTATATTACTCTAAATATTTTCCCTCATAGTGAACTTTTTTTTTTTTTTTTTCTCCATCCGATATACTATTGATCAATGATTAAATCATAGATCACAGAGATGATACATATTCCCTTAACAAAACTATTAAACCTCTCCCAGTGCAATTTAGTAGGAATTTAATCTAATTGATCAGAGAGCTAAATCATACTTATTCAAATCATTACCATAGTTAAACCAAGTTTTCCAACCAAGTTATAACCTTGTTCAATGAGTCAAATGTATATGTAGTCCCCTCTTTAGTAACTATAAGTTTAGTTGGGAATCCCCACCGATATTTTAGATCTTTTTCCCTCAAACGCAGAGTAGCTGGAGTAAATTGTTTTCTCGCTTGCCTTGTCTGGAAGGACAAATCTGGAAACACTTTTATTTCTTTAAATTTGCCTTGTTCTCTTTTCATTTGTCTTGCTGCTTTTAAAAAAATTTCTCTAAAAGAGTAAGAGTGGCAAGCGATAATTATATCCCTTGGGAGATCTTCTGGAAGTGTTCTTGGTTTATTTAACCGGTGAAATCTTTCAAGAAAGTCCCTTTTATCATCAATGTTGATTTTAAGAGCTTCAAAAAATTCCGCAAGAAAATCTGCCAAATTGCCTTGTGAAATAGATTCTGGTATGTTTCTTATTCTTAAATTGTTTTTTCTTCCTCTATCCTCTATATTAGTTGTTCTCTCCTCCAGTACATTAATCCTCATTTGTTGTTTCTCTATACATTCATTTTGCTTCTGTATGAGAAATTCCAAATTTTCTATTTTCTGTTCATTTATTTTGACTTTTTGTCCCATATTTATTATTTCCTGCTTTAAATTTGCAAAATTCCCCTGCATTTCTAATTTTATTTGTTCCAATTGTTGATCTAAACATTGTTTTAGAAATGCTTGAGTGATCGTTAATTCCTCTGGAGATTCTTGTACTTCTATCTCCTTTAATTCACCTGTGTGTTTATTTAAAGGCATTTTATTTGGCGTGGAAGTCGAAGAAGATTCCAAAGTACTTTTATCTACTGCAGCATTAAAAAAATTTGAAAGTCTCTTTTCCTGTTTTTCTCTTTTTTCGCGGTCTTTTTTTGAAAGAGACTTCAACTCCTGTTTCTGATCCGCTGTTTTCCTTGTTGTCATTATTTTTTTTTTTTTCTTTTATTTCTTCTTCTTTTTTTTTCCTCTTTTCCTCCCTTTTTTTTTGTAAACGATTTAAAAAGGATATCCAACTTTCCTTTAACTACAGCAGTTCAGTATTAGATCTTATGGAGCTAATTATTAAGCATAATGTGCGCTTTAATACTTGAGGACTTGAGTACATAAAAATTCAGCAATATGGCATCCACTTGGATTCTCTGTGATTCAGTAGTATGGTGGTCCAACAAGTTCTTATTATTCCTAATATTTCAATGTGGTTCAGGATTAATTGCACTTTTATATCTGGTACACACCTCCACTCCAAATGTGAAGGTCCAGTTTTTCACTTTATCTGTCAGTCACATTTAGCTCTAGTGCTTTCCTCTATTTCAATATGCAATATAGCATTCCACTTAGCCACTTTATTTACCAGGCTTCTTAGCAAGCGTCTTCTTATATTTAAGCTCGCTTCGGTCCTAATTACACCAGTGATATATTTGACAATATAGCTTCGTTATAGTGGTTTATGTGTCATATGGTGCTTTATGAATCACATTGTTTCAGCATTATATAATATAGTATTTGCTCAAGTTTCCCCTTTTTTTTTTTTTTTCCAGCTATATTTATATCCCACAAATTCTTGTTAATTTAATATGACTCAAGCCTCATTGCACTCTTATTGTGCTCACCTCTGCTCCAGTATAAGATTTCACTCTGCCTTTTTGTTTGTCAGGCTTTTTAAAGGATCAACTTCTTTAGATTAGGCATAGTTCCATTACGATTTCAAACGCACACCATTCCTACGCCTTTTTTTGCTGTGGCGGGAACATAGTAAATGAAAAAAAAAAAAAAGTATAGACTTTCCTTCGGTCCCTCAGTCCTGTATATTCGACCCGCGGGTCAAACAAGCCCTTCAACGCGGCTTTTGATTACCGCACTTGTGGGGGGATAGCATCTGATGCCTGTGTTGTCTCTATTATTTGTTCGGCGGTTTCACCTCTCCCCCAAATGGGACTCCAGCTCAGCTTAACCCCGCGGCGTGCACGGCACGTTACACGTCCCACGTGTCCCACGCGTCGTCACGTCGTCATCCCCGCCCGAAAAAAAACAGTTCCCCATATAATTTGATTATTTGTATTATATAGAGGATGTCACAAGAAGTTTAACGTAATGTGCATATGGACTTGTTCTTTTGGAACTGTGTGTCCTGGTTGGTTATTCGAGGATCCCAGTAGCAGAATCTTCAGACCTACCTAATGGCTGCTTGTTCAGTTAGGCACTCCCAGATAATGTACACAAACCCTCCCCTCTGCCTGTGATACAATTACCAAACACAATGGACTAATGCAATTACCCACAGGCAGAAAACACACATTTTTCACAAAACACAGAAAACACCCTAAAACACCACATATCCCCACAAATTATACATCCCTGGATAGCCCTGATGTATAATTTGTGGCCCTGGGTGATCAACATATCCAAAAATCACCCAGATCAGAGCAGAGGTTCAAAAGTTTTGTGGAAGTCACATTTGACCGACCGCAAGCATGGTTTTCATGCCCAAAATAGTTCCACAAATTTAGGTTGTGCGGCCGGTCTATCTTCTCCTCTATCCTGGAGATAATTGGCTTAAGTGGCTGTGGTAACTTAATTATCTCCAGGTACAGGAAATATCTCTAAGTCAAAAACTGTCACATAAACCACATACAAATACATAACTCTTATAATACAATGTTTATACATATGTCCAACATATCCCCAGATAGCTTGGATCTGAGCGCTCCATATGTCCGAACAGTGCTCAGATCTCACGAATACAGTTGGATCGCCATGGGCTGATGAGAGATTGAGGAGGCAGCCAGTTTCAACTGGTCTGGCAGTGTCCCTGGGAGAACGCACTGCTGGAGAACAATAGGACAGGAAAAAGGAAGAGGCACATTTTCCCATGGAAATCCCTTTTTAGCAAGTCTTTTTGCAGGGCCCGTAATCTTGTGGCAGGAGGCTGGCAATCAGGCCCCTACCCAACTGGCGAAGGGTAGTTTGTCACACTGTATTTACCACAATGTGCACTGAAATCGGTCCAATACAACTCCAGATAATTTTGAAGCTGATCCAGCAAATTCTCAACGTTCCATATTTCTTTTGCCGAAGGGATGTGGTGATGGTGACAATGATAACAGGAAAACCAAACCCAAAAGCACAAAGCAATGGGAAATGAGAGCATTGGGAACTCAGGTAATTCCTAGCATGGAGGTTCCAAACAGTCAGGAAGAGGAGAATGCTCTCCAGAGACATCCAGGATAAGGTACATAGGAAGAGGAAATGGAGGCAACCAGCACTGATGGCACAGAGGATCCTATTCCGAGTTTGTCCATTTCCCAGCAAAAAGAGCGGCTGCGCCAAATAGAGGCATCCAATCAGTGCCAACAGCACGGAGTATTGGGTGCTTTTCAGAGCATGACACAAGAGGAAAGAGAGAATCAGGCAGAAAATGGACACAGCAAGACCAATACGAGTAATCCAAGTCAGAATCTGACTATTCTGAATATTCTCCTCCTTATGAAATAACGTCTAAATAGCAAAACTGGAGAGGTGGGAGCAGTTGCAAAGCGTGTGGGAGGCATTCGGTGTGTTGGTGACACATCCTCTGCTTGGCCAGCCTGTTTTATCCCAAAATATGCACTTCAATTGGTAGGAGGGATTGAAATCCTCGATGTAGAGAAGGTAGAATGACACTGGAGGGTTGATATTGTCTGTGTCTTTAACGGTGACAGCCCCAGTTACCATCTGCAAAATGATGTCTCCAGAAAGGTGATGCTTGGAGGACTCCTTCTCCTTCTGTATGAAATTTGGTAAACTGGATTGCAGATCAGTATATGAGATGAAGAAAGCACCATCATTTTGTCCAGGAATAAGTTTACATTAAAATTTCATACTGTTTGTTAACAATTCCAGAGTTAGGAAATTTGATATATCACTGCAGCTGTCATTGGAAATCTTCATGACGACATCTAGTCCAGGAGCAGAAGTTCTCTGGGTAACAGGGTGCAGAGTGAAAAGTGTTAAAAAGGTTTGCTCCACTTTAAGTGAGAAGGGATGCGATGTCTGCAGGACTAGAAGATTCAATTACATTTGTCAAGGTCTCATTGAGAACTTGAGTGATTTCATTGGTGACATTCTCCACTGATGACTTTTTCTGGCAGACAGACTGTCGCATATGATTAAATCTTTTAAATATGGAACATTGTTCATTCCTATTATTTTGCCCCAAATTCCTGTGAGTCACAATAAGGTTATATGCAGATGATGTTCCCCCAATTGCTGTAATCTTCATATCCATCAAGGCAGACACAGTTGTAGCTGCCATTTGTATTCTTGCACACAGAATTACTTGGACAGTTTGCCTTATTGAGAGAACATTTATCTATATCAGTGCAATTGAAAGTTGTAGAATTTAGTAGCGTGTTTCTGTATCCATTCTGACACAAGCAACTGTACGACCCAATAGTATTAGTACAGTCAGTGTGTGGCCCACAACACAAATTCTCACATTCATCTATGTCAATGAAATTGAGAGTTTTGGGATTTAGCGGCACGTTTCTGTATCCTTTTTTCACACAAGCAACTGTACGTTCCAAAAGTATTAGTACAGACAGCGTTATTCCCACAAGGTGAACACTCACATTCATCTACATCTGTACAATCCTCCTGAAACTCAAGAAGGGGCACGCTTTTAGGACATCCAGACATAAAGTAGCAATGGCTGCAACCTCAGAAAAAGAAGGGATTCTCTATAGCACGCTGTGACAAATCTTATCTTCAGATCTAGTGGATAAAGCATTAATTTGCCTGCTACACATTAGTATCAGGTATATAAAATTAGAATCAAAAGTGGATTAAAGAGATTATCTTAACTGAAGTATGGACAGTCTAATTCAAATCTTACCATAAGTAGAGGTAATATAAACTCTTAATCTGATAATTTAGTTTCCTATATGGAAACAAAAGTGTTGCAGGAAAAATGAGGATCAACTTTTTTTTTTGTTAAAAAAATCATTATCATCTGTGTAGGGTGCAACAGTATAACATTTTCTCACGACTCAAGCATACGAGGAATTGAGTTTTTTTTTAAATCTGCTTGCTGAGAGAAATCGTGTGCTTGCGTCTGCCTGTGTAATGTATGCTTGTTTAGCAGTCTGATGAACACAACAAAAATAAAGTGCACCAGATCTCAGTACTGAAATCAATACATAACGTAAAAGTCATCAATAGGGATGTATTACAAAGGGAAAAACATTTTTTCAAATAAGGCCAAACAAGATCCACCACTCAGTCCACCTGAAATTTTTGCAATGGAACCTTCAGAATAAGTTGAGACCGCTACAGAGCCTTTAAAATATTTCCAGATTGCCCAAAAGTCCTCAAATGAAGTGGAAGTGAGAGGAGGCCAAACAAAGTGGTAACTGGTAAGTATAAAAAGTTAGTTAATCCAAATCCTGTATCAGACTAATTTACCTTACCATTCAGGTGTATAAAGTATTAATCAAAATAGTACTAAAGAGATTATCCTAACTGCACTATGGGCAGTCTCTAATTCAAATGTTGCCATAATTAGAGCTAATATAAGTCCTTAAAGGGATACTCCAGGAGACTAAACAAGTTAAGTGTAAATTAAAGTTAATAAGCTCAAATACCTGTGGTTAGTGTCTTTTCTTTGAAATCTGTGATAGATAGATGGAGAGAGGTAAAAAGAGAGAGATAACACAAAGCTCAATAGGTGTGTATAAGCTTGTCTGTCTCTTTGTATTTATTTATTTGTGTTAATCAGATCTTTGCCTGTCCAAAAAATTAAATACGGATTCCACCGATCATAATTTCTGACAGAATAGAGTAGTGACTGGTGCTTTTAGCAGAATGAAGGTAGTTAGAATCTTGGTGAGGGCAATTTCAGGTGAGTGGTGGGTACCAAGTAGGAAGTTGGAGGACAAGAAGTGGGGTAAGCAGTCGTAAACTAGTTTTTCCAGGATTTTGGATGTTCGTGGAAGCAATTATAAGGGGTGTAGTTTGAGGGAGACTTTATACCAATGGAGGGATTCTTGAGTATGGGACTGAACTGTTCATGTTTGAAAGAGGAATGAAATGCATCAGTAAAAACGGATAAGTGTAAGAGCAGGAGTAAGGGTGGAAGACAGAAGGTATTAGATGTGAAGAGATAGAGTAAAGCAGGCAAGTAGTAAGGAATGAAGAAGACTATAAATTACACACTTGATCTTCAGTGCTGGGGGAAGTTGCAGAGAGTTGAGGTGGGGGTGATCAGAAATGAAGGAGGAACATCACTGGCCTGTGTCTGGATGTTATAAGTGTGTTTTTTTTTTAATATATGCAGATAAGTACAGCAGTACCTGTTTTGCCACAACAGCATTTACAGGCTTAGTCGTATTAAACATATGAGAACATAAGTGTGGCAAGCTTAGAATTTGCACATTTTTGTAAAGGTATAAACTTTGCCGGTGCCACAAATGCTTATATGGGTGTATAATGTATGCCAGAGGCAACTCCAGTTCACTGATGAAGCGGGTGTATAGGTTAGCTGCAGTGTGTGTGTCTGTAAAGGTTGTTTCAGTGCTCTAATGGTAAGTTCATGCAAGTTAGGTCTTAGGCAAGTATGGGGGACTATATGGTAGGGTAGTTCCATAACCCCAGAACCTGGGGGGAGAGAAGGAAGGGGTGTAGTATTCACATTGTGGTGTAGCTATGAGGCATCGGCGCCTCCTTGGTGCTCTGTATCATGAGGGGTACGTAATAGTGGGGCGCAGTATTTACATTTAAAGCAAGTAAGACTTGTGTGATAATCACCAGATAGCAAAGTGAGCAAAAATAAAAGTAAAATGCAAACAAAGTGATAGTGTCAGACAAAGCATTAAGTTCTCAGTGTCTGGTATGTTCACGCACAAAGCTGATGCCGGGAGGGACTGCTGCGCCTTTTCATACTGAAGCGGTGGATCTCGATGGGGTGAAAGGTGTGATGTTGGCGACTTCCCATTAATGCGTGGGTCCCGAACTGCCAGAAGCCGGGTGTATGCCCAGGAATTGCAGGAGCGTAGCTGCTTCTGTTGGCGAGGTCAGCCAATGGCAGTGGCGGTCATATTTGGCAGTGAGCGCACTCGAGTATCCCCATTTATTTGGGATTTAGGCTGCTCTCAGCTGCATTGTCACTTCTTTTAGAAAGGCATGCCACTGCAGTGTCTGACGACTCAGGTCTTGCTAGAAGTTTAGTGAGTGTTCTTCAAAGGTGTACAAGGGTTCATCCCCTAATCGCGCAGAGGAAGCCCTCCTTGTCTGAGCAGGATTCAAAACACATGATAACATCTTGTCACGGTAGTTTACCCCTACACACAAGAATTAGTTCAACAATCGACAGATAGAGCAGATACGGCTTACCGGACCTTAGAATGGCAGGACTCGCCGTATAGCAGAGAATAGACAGAGTCAAGAACAAGCCGTGGTCAAGGGAACAAAGAGACTGCGAGAACAAAACTAGCCAAGGTCTGGTACACAGTAGTCAGTAAGCCGGCAAACAAGACAAAACAGGAATAGAGAGATAAACGGAGTCAGATACAAAGCCAAGGTTAAGCACAAAAATCAAAACTGAACACAACAAGCGCTATAGGGAACTGAAACAGAAACCACTATAGGGCAGGGAGTTAAGGGAGAGGTAAGTATAAATACCCTGAACTTGACTTTGATTGGCCCCTGTCATATCCACGCCCCCAAAATATGAGTGTCTGGGGAATGTGGGATGACGGGGGCCAATGGGAGCACATTTCATCTTTTGGCTCCCACTGCCCCTTTAAGAGCGTGCCCGAGACGCGCGGCACGCTCTTAGAGCTAGGCGGGACACGTGACCGTATCTAGCGGTCCGTGCCCGCCTTCAGTCGAGAGCTTCGCCCGGTGGGAAGTGAGGACCCCGGCCGGCCCCCGGGTAAGGTAAGTACTGCTACACATCTCTAGCGGTGTCTTAGTGGTCGCCCAGGTATGCAGAATAGGCCATCCAGAGTAAGTCCCTCGGCCTGCTTGGAGGGCAGGGTAGCGAAGAACATTCTCCTAATTAATTGCGGCAGCTCTTCTGCAGCCACAGTGTCAGGGATCCCACTCACCTTTAGGTTTCGTTAGCGTGCCAGGTCTTCTAATTGTCCCACTCGTGCATTCAGCTGCGTTCACATGATTGAGAGCTCTTGCATCCGCTTAGCTGTGGTGGCTTGTTGGACCCTCAGGTACTGGATATTTTCTTCCGTGGCCCTTATCCGGCCTGTCAGTGTGCCCAGTTCTCCCTTCAGCACTACTAGTTCCGTCGTGAAAAAGGCCTTTTCGGTCACCATGCCGAAGAGGTCCACCTTAGTAGCCAGCAGGGGTTCCGTGTGCTGATGAGGCAAGACTTGGCTTCTCCGTTGGGGTGTTGGAGTTGGCACATCACTCAAGTAGTCATCCTCTGAGGCAGAGAGCGAGTCTAGCCCCAGTTCCGGGAAGACGTCCGCCATCTTGGGCCTATAGGCTTGGGACAGCATTTAGCCGATGTCTCGGGCTCGGCCCTCAGGATTTCTTCAAGTGCTTCCTCATGGTGTACCAGGTCTCTTGGCAGCCGCGTGTACCTTGGTGCAGGCAAAATGACCGGCTTGTGAGGTAATTTTGAATAGCTTTTGTCAGAGCTTGGGCGCCATGCATCTTGTCAGCTCGCCTGCTAGCTCCGCTCCTGTTTTTCTAAAGAAGCATTCTGTAAGGTCTTGCACACTAACATCAGATGAGCAGGGTGGTACATGAGCATAGAGGAGTGGTTGAAAGTAGAGAAAAGTTGTTTAGGGTTGGAGAAAAGAGTAGATATAATAGAAGAAAAGTAATTTCTTGGTAAGTGAACGTCTGAATTATTTGAATGGACAGTAAATGTATAGAGGATGAAATCAGATTCAGAGCAAGATTTCTTCAAGACACATTCAGCAGAGTAGGACCATTTTGCAAGTATGGCTTTTGCTTAGAATACTGTATCTGATGTTGTGGGATTTTGCACAGTTAGGGAGCAGCAAAAAGCATCTTGTGCAGAGGAGAGTGTGTTGTAGTAGGATGTAGCAAGATCAAGTCAAGTCATAGTTGACGTGTGAGGGAGGAAACCGTTTAGATAATTGGAGAGCATCTTACAGCATGCACATTTCTAAGGGTGTGAGGGCTAGATTGAGGAAAAGTCGGTTAAGCCAATACACTGAGCAACATGCAAGAAGTGGTGATTTGAAATGGGAAAAGATTGAGTGGATTGAGAGAGACCGAACGAGGATGCGAATGAAAGAGGAATAAGTGGCAAATGAGTTATAAATGGAGATGTTGAAGTACCTAAGTATTAGCAATGGTACATTTGAAGAGAGTAAGTGAGGTAGACAGGTGGTAAAGTTTACAGAGGTTGGTCCAGGATGGATATAAATCACTGCCATTCTATGAGAGATGGGGGAGAATAGGTAAATGCAGTGAACTTTAAAAGAGGAAAAATGGCAGAGAAGAAAAGTTGTTAAAGGTGTAGAAGGGAAGGAGCAACACCATCATTATGTCTCCCACCTAGCCTAAGGGTATGGCTAGAGAGTAGGCCGCCGTGTTAGAGAGCAGCAATGGATGCAGTGTCAGAAAAAGATAGTTAGGTATCGCCAATTGTTAAGAGGTGAAAAAAACGAACAGGTCATGGATGGCTTTGAGTTAGTTACATACAGAGCAAGCATTCCAGAGAGCACAAGAAAAGAAATGAGAAGTGTTTTGGGTCAATAGAAAAATATTGTAGAATTGTATGACCTATAGTTTTTACAGTTTAAGTGGCAGTAAGTGCAATGTCTATTGTTGATTCTGGATATCTGATATTTGACTTCAGAATGCCATTATGTCTGAGGAAATTAAGAGGAAGCAATGTTTAGTCAAAAGCTTAGTTAAGAGAGATGCTATCACAAGAGGGCTTTCAAATATTATCAACATTAACATTTACTATTAAATGTATACAGGCACTCTTTCAATGTCCCGTCTATAGGGGTAATGAAGCATTCTGATATTCAAGAACTGCTATCCAGTGGCAAAACCAAAGGTCAAAATAACATTTCGTTTGCACCAGGAATTACATGTTTATCAAATGCCAGTTATATCAATTTACTTTACAATATTTGTAGTGCAAGCAGCTGTGCAAAAGCAGATATTTTCCAAAAGCATGACAATTGAAGTGAAAGTGGAGGTCCTGCTGATCACAATTAAATCTTACAATGTATTGTTTTTTTGGTAATAGGTTGGGTTTTAGAAATGACCAAAAAGGATCTGAAGACTTACTTTTGCCATTTCTTGCTGTAAAATATTCTGCGCACATTGGAAGGAATTGAAAGTCTGACAGCTGTAATTATGAGGCACTCCACTGTCATCTGGGACTTCAATATACTTGTTTGTAGCCTTTGATACAGGTCTGCTCAGATGATGTATCTTTTCAATATTGTCCTGTAAAAAAAAAAATACATGTTCTCTGTTCTTTAGTAACTAGAAATATTTCTACTTTGATACATCGAATATCTCCAACACTCATCTAATGCACTGATTGGCCAGACATATGTTGTGTGATAAAGTGAATGGTGTTGTTTGTGAGGGTGTTTATATTTTTGCTAATTTCCTCAGAAAGGCATACAACATTTAATTCCAGTTGGAGTATGTGTTGTATGTAACATAAGTTAATGTTTAGAAAAGAGCCCAATAAAGCTATTAACAACAAAAGTTGAGTTTACAAAGTAGTGGAAATGTAACCACCTACCCTAAGTGGGATTATGGTGACATTATTTCCAGACTTGGATGGTATTCAGATCCAATGGATATCAAGGTATATATAGAATAGATATCAAGGTATATATAGAAGACAAAAATGAGGGAAGGAACCTCACATAGTCCCTGTTTTATTCTTCTTCATCTATCCATCTCTTATTTTTAGGTATTTTGGCCTCTTTAAAAGGATTCTTATCGTCAAAAATATAATACGACATAAATAAGCATGCATTATGCAGTAACCAGGGGTGCTAATAAATTCCACCCTGATAGACAAAAACAATACTTTCAATATTTGAGCAATATAAGCTTGAGATTATTATACAATTTGTAATATATAAAGATGGATTGTCAGTAAATGAGAAAAAAAATCCCTTTTTTTAACCTAACATGTTTATAGAATCAATATTATGGGCAGATGATAAAGTATGAATAGATATGAAAGTAATACTCTGACTTAAATACTGGAGCATGTAAATTATATTATATATTATATTATATTATGTCCTATTTGGACATTTGTAAGGCTGGCCAATGTATTTTACTCCCATCAAACCATATATTTTTCAAAAGTAGACACGCTAGGGAATTTCAAATGGTGGTATTATATCACTTTCCATGCAATAATTCTACCACCAGACTTTGTCAAACTTTTAGGTAGTAATTTTTTTTTTGTTTTTTTTTCACACACATTGTACTTTAGGCATGAATAACAAGATAGTGTTTGTGTCACTGCCAAACAACACCCCAATATGTATTCAGCAACATCTCCTGAGTACAGTGATAGTACCCATACATAGGCTTGTCGGGTTGTTTGGGGGCTAAAAGGCCACATTTGGCAGGTGCACATATCCATTTTCCAACTTGGAATTTTGACATGTAGTCAACCTGCGCACATGTCCTATTTGGGACATTTGTAAGGCATGCCAATGTATTTTACCCCCATCAAACCATATATTTTTGAAAAGTAGACAACCCAGGGTATTTTAAATGGTGGTATTTTAACACTTTCTATGCACTAATTCTACCACCATTATGTGTTCAGGAACATCTCCTGAGTCCAGTGATATCACCCATGCATAGGTTCGCTGGGTTGTTTGGGGGCTAAAAGGCCACGATCAAAACATATACATGTCTGTTGGCCTATCTTCAATTTGGCATATTTTTGCATCCCCCAGTTAATGTTAACATCATTAAAGGTTATATTTAAATAAAGTAGACATTCCAGGGTATTGTATATGGGGTGTTTTCACATCCTTCACCCATCCATTGTGCTAAACAAATTTCAGAGAATGTGCATATGAGTAATATTTGAATTCTGCTTTTTATGCACACGTCATCTGGTTTTGGCCGGCCAGTTATATGTTACTGCCAGAAAACTTTTTTAACCAAATGTGCAGGTATCAAATGCACCTTTAGCAACATTCTCTAAACTAACTCCTGCAAAAAGAATCTGGAGATTTGGAGGAACGAAACTGACTAACTTAAATTTGCCGCTTTCAAAAGAAACAAAAATAAAAATTCTTACAAAAAGGTATGTTCTGTGTGGTAAAGCTTAAACATGTTCCAATACACAGTCCAGGTTTTGAAGGGCAATCAGGACAGTGCAAAGGGGTGTCTGTCCTTTTCCCTTTTTTATAACAGACCCAGCAACGTTTCTGGCGATTTGATTTTTTTGCAGTTGGCGGTATCTAAAAAATAAAATGTCTGGACTCCTCTGGCACCGTTATTGGAACTTGACCATCTCCATAAATGATTGTGGAAATCAGCTTGAACTGAAATTGGAAAAAGGTGGTTTTTCCAGGATTCATTTTTTTTAAAGTAAAAATTAATTGTGGGCTGCTACTTGCATCAGATAGATAGCCACCTTTTTATACCAGGCTTTTGTCTTTCTGAAGATAAGATATGGCTGCATCAGCTGATCAGCCAAATAAACACCCCCTTCCCCCCCATGTGCCTGTTATAAGCCCTGATGCAAACAGGTTTGGTCTGTACTCTGCCTCGGACAGTGACATCTGCTGTGCTTTCGTCATGGATGGTGGTTAGTATATTAACATCCTCCCTGTCCTTAAATTTTATTGCAAGCACTTTAGCTTTGTGTAGAGCTTTACATTCACCTTTTTTTGTAATTTGGCCTCTATAAAAGATCTGGGGAAATCCTTGGCATTTCTTCTCACAGTGCCACAGGCGAGTATCTCAAACCATAAAGAGTTTGAAACAAACGGACACTGCTATAAGAAATTGTCCACATAATTGAACAAGGGGATCAGTAGTTCCCAAACAAGTTTCTCACTTGTCCCCAGAGAGTCGAGACAGCCAGGAGGGTCCAGTTGACCATCTTTCCCCTCATACATGAAAGGCAAATGTATAGCCACTTTTGCTCTCACATAGTTTGTAGAATTTTACGCTATACCTAGAGCGCTTTGAGGAGATGTATTGTGTGAATCCTAATCTCCCTTTATATTTCATTAAGGATTTATCAATGGATGAATTTTGTTGGGGAGTATAAACTTCAGAAAATTTGTGCTGGGCGTATTTTATGAAGCGTATTTTATGAAGCCTATCATATTGGGTGTGATCTCTGGGGTGACAGAGGGTATTGTCATTATAATGTAAATATCTCAGCAGCAATTCATATCTTGCTCTAGATATGGTCTGGGAGTACACAGGACTAGAACAGATAGGGTTGTTGCTCCAGTAAGAGCGAATTGATGGCTTCTTTATAATCCCCATGAGAATTGTAAGAGCCCAGAATTTTTTAAGTTCAGCGACATCTGTGGGATGCCAAGCATGCTCCTCCTTGACTGCATAGCTACCTGGATTGGTATCAATAAATTGGGTAGCATATAAATTAGTCTGGGGAGCAATCTCCTCCCAGATGGTATTCCCTAAAAATAGCTCCATATATTGCATAGGGTAGAAGTCATCCACATTGACATTAATGCCTTTGTTGGCACTAAAAGAGGGGGATGTTGGGCTCAGCTAAATGTTCCCATTCTTCCTCCACATTCGGCGTAGCAGAGAAAGCATGGCTTCTTTTTGCAGCCGGCTCACACACAGATGACATGTCACTAGATGTGTCAGAAAACTGACCTGGGTCAAAATCGGACGCAGTGTCAGTGGCGTCAGAGTCTGACTAACACAGAGTTACTAACACACAATTTTGTATTTTTTTATTAAAAACAGACTAAAACTGATAAAAACAGACTAAATGAGACTAAAACTTCCGTTAGCAGCAATCTCTAAACTAACTCCTGCAAAAATAATCTAACTGGAGATTTTGGGGAAGGATACTGACGAACAGAAATTTGCCGCTTGCAAAATAAAAAAAATAAAAATAAATAAAAAAAATGAGGACCAAGTATTATAAAAATGTATGTTCTTTGTGGTGGAGCTTAAAACATGTTCCAATACACAGTCCAGGTTTTGTAGGGCAATCGGGACAGTGAAAAGGGGTGTCTGTCCTGTTCCCTTTTTTATAACAAACCTTGGGGATTTGTTTTTTTTGCAGTTGGCGGTATCTTAAAAATAAAATGTCTGTACTCCTCTGGCACCGTTGTTGGAACTTGACCATCTCCATAAATTATTGTGGAAATCAGCTTGAGCTGAAATTGGAGAAAGGTGTTTTTTTCCTAGATTCATTTTTTTAAAGAGTAAAAATGAATTGTGTGTTACTACTTGCATCAGGTAGATAGCCACCTTTTTATACCAGGCTTTTGTCTTTCTTAATATAAGATATGATCAGCTGATCAGCCAAATCAACACCCCCATGTGCCTGTTACAAGCCCTGATGCAAACAGGTTTGGTCTGTACTCTGCTTTGGGCAGTGACGTCTGACATCCTTTCGTCATGGACGGTGGTTAGCATGTGAACATCCTTTTTTATTGCAAGCACTTCAGCTTTGTGTAGAGCTTTGCATTCACCCTTTTTTTAAAATTTGGCCTCTATGAGAGGTCTGTGGAAATCCTTGGAATTTCTTCTCACAGTGCCGCAGGCCAGTGTCTGCAAACCATAAATAATTTTAAACAAGTGGACACTGTTGTAAAAATTGTCCACATAAAGGTGGTGTGGCGAAAGTAACATCGCCACTTGTGCCTGGAGAAGACTGATTGCCAGCCTCCTGCCATGTGACTATGGCCCCTGGGATGTATTGCCTGCTCTCCTGTACTGCTGAGGATTGCTACCAACTAGGTGGATTTGGCTATGGAGCTGGTTGGTAGCAACAGCAATATGCACTACCTGAATAGCAAGACTGGTAATTTGCATATTCGGGTAGATTTGCATATCGCTAATTCTGCATGCAGGAGAGACATTTTGTGTTAATTATGGTCTTCCCCACCCATTTATAAATATGTAATTATGTTATAATAAGTCACTGTATGTTGCCTGCTATGATTTGACTGTTTGCAATTTTATTGAGTTTTCACAGCAATGTTCATGTAATGACCAGATGGGCTAGTCCCAAGTAAAATAAAGTTTTAGACAGTTCTACTTCACCTTCAATTTGGAGTCTCTTATTGGGGGAATCTGCTACAAGGAATTGCTATGCTCTGCATATTCCCTTGCTATAATCACTCCTAAGCTCTTTTAAGAGCTCGTTCCGGCTTCGCTCTGAAGGAAGAGAGGTTCGGCCTGCGGTGGTTGTGGTGTCAGTTAGAGTGCTTGGAATCCTCAAGAAGAGCTAGGAGCATCCATCAATGGAGGTACCCAGTCAGGGTGCCAGGTGGTAACCTTTATTGAACAAGGGGATCAGTAGGTCCCAAACAAGTTTCCCACTTGTACCCAGAGAGTCAGAACAGCCAGGAAGGTTCAGTTGACCATCTTTCCCCTCATATACATGAAAGGCAAATGTGTAGCCACTTTCGCGCTTGCACAGTCTGTACACTTTAACGCCATACCTAGAGTGCTTTGAGGGGATATATTGCTTGAACCCTAGGAGTATAAACTTCAGAAAATTTGTGCTGGGCGTATTTTATGAAGCGTATCATATTGGGGGTGATCTTTGGGGTATCATTAAAATGCAAATATCTCAGCAGCAGCAGCTCATATCTTGCTCTAGACATTGTTTGGGAGTACACCGGACTAGAACAGATTGGGTTGGTGATCCAGTGAGAGCGAATTGATGGCTTCCTTATAATCCCCATGAGCATTGTAAGAGCCCAGAATTTTTTAAGTTCAGGGACATCTGTGGGATGCCAAGCATTTTCCCTGACTGTATAGCTACCTGGATTGGTATCACTAAATTGGCTAGCGTATAAATTAGTCTGGGAAACAATCTCCCCCAACAACACCCCAAGCAACTCTACCTCAGACCCATGCACTACAAACAAACTTCAAGTAATAAGTACCTTGCTGAAAAAATGTTCCAATTTTTACCCATCCAGTTTTAAGTCAGGCCCTATAGAGGTGTTTGAGAAGTTGGTACTACATGATTGAGACAAAATCAAACAAAAGAAAAAGACAACTAAACGATCAGAATGTATATGGTGAACTATCTTCAGACCCCACCCAAACTATAAAAAAAAACTATCAATATTTTTATCTAAGGGTCCGCGTTTCGGCATATAGCCTTTTTCAAAAGTTCATCCATCTTCCTCTTTCTTTCTCGTTTAAATACCTCTCTTTTGGCGCTCTTTTCTTCCCGCCGGCTGTGATTTCTTCTTTCTTCCGGTTTCCGGTATCTGGCCGCATCCACGCTGCTTTCCGGCATCTGGCCGCATCCTCCTCAACTTCCGGCGTCATTCCTGATCGCGACGTCCCCTACGTATGACGTCACAACGTTCTCTTCGTATTGCCGTCGTGACGCATGTGTCAGGGGCGGGGCCTTCTGTGCTAAACTAGTTTGCCCTCTTTAGAAATGGATCTTACAAACGTCCAGAAAGGGCAAAAATGCAAACATTACATCCAATTCCACCCCACATTATACATCTTATAACCTTAAAATTATACATTTAAAATTAAACTATCCGGATATACTAAACAGGAAAGGATAAAAAGGAAAAAAAATTAATTATATATATATGTGAATTATATATATGTGAATTAACAACATGTTTGTATTCATGAATTTAAAAACATATATATACATATATGTGAAAGGGGAATTGAGATCAACCCAACATTATTGTAACGGAGTCTTACCTGATAGGGAGTCCAGCTCGCAGAGTTATACGCTCACCCTTGCAAAGTAGACACAGACCAGGGTGACCAGGTAAGACGCCACCTGGCCTGTGAGTCTGTGCACGGGGGCTTTCCAGGAAAGGTGCTCCAAGACTCAGTACAGCAGGGATAAGCAGAAGCGTGGTCAAGGGAAGCCAAAATCAGGGAAGCCAGAGGTCAGAGTAGTCCAGGAGGAAAGCCAAGGTCAGAAGCCGGAAAGACAAGAATCACTGGAACGCAGGTACGGAGTAACAGGAACCAAACAAGAGAACCAGAGTCAATGAACTGACACCCCTCCCAGGGTGAGGCAGGCTTTTATATCCTGTTAATTAGGATCAGATTCAGCTGGAGAGTTACTGACAGATCAGAGCCTTTGGTGAAGTCCAGCCCCCTGGTGCTGCAGGCAATACAAGAATAAACAGGGAGTTATCCAAAGTCCTGAAATGGCTCAGAGGAAGAACAGCAGGATATGGTCCAGAAGAACCACAGTTCAAATCCCCTATCGGGCGCTTCCAGAGCGACCACGTCTGGCAGACTGGATGTCACGGCGTGGACCGTGACAGTACCCCCCCGTCAAGAACGCCCTCCGGGCGTGAACAGGCTCTTCCTGGAAATGGTACTCTTCATCTTCAGTATCAGTATCACTAAGATAGTCTTTGTAATCAAAGTCTACAGACTGGGACTTTATGGTACCAGTTTCGGGTGCTATAGGGGAGGCATTTGCAGCTTTCAAAGCCTTTTCGAATATTTCTAGATCTTGTTTACACACAACTGTGCCATTTGAGGCATAGGTGCAGTCAGGAGGCAGAACTGTTTTGGCAAGGCAGGAAGTGGTGATGGTGCTTGCTTGAACAGAAGTGTTATCAGGAAGTGGTCCAAATTTTTCTAGAGCAAGAGGTGAAGTTTCCACAGAGGTACTGGTAACATTAACAGTATTAGTTTGGGTACCCTTTTGTGTCACAGGACGGGGACAGGGCTGGCAGTGTCCAGGCTGTCTTGCTGGGATGACAGGGTAAGTCCATATGGCACCAGACAGAAGGGGTCTTGGCCTAGGTGGACGAGTCGGGCAAAGCAATATGAAATGCCCTCTTTTCCCACAGTATAGACATAGACCATGGGCTCTCCTGCGGTCCTTTTCCTTAGGGGACAATCTAGTCCTGGTGAAGCCAATCTCCATGGGTTCCTCCATGTCGACTGGAGTTTCACTGCTAGCTCGAGTGTAAACAGGGTTACAAGGCGGGTCCTTGAAAGTGGGTTCATGCTGCAACAAAATGGGATTTTTGTATCCATAAAACAATTCCTCTTCTCTAGGCAACCGGGTTCTGCGAGGACCTGAAATGGGTTTGGAAGTTGCTTTTCTTGCTGCAAAACACTGAGAATCCATTGCGGACATAAACAACTCCCAGGAGTCCAAGACAGTACTTCTCTCCTGCAACTTCTGGTGTGCCCACGCCTTAATTCGCCCGGTACATAGGTTAATAGCGGAGCGTACTTTGATAAAGTCGGTGGCGTAGGTTCTCGATTTCAGGGCAAATAGTAGCTCACAATCCGTCTTGAACATCGGAAAAGTAGAACGGGAACCGTCGAACCTGTCAGGCATAAAGACATACGGTTCTGGGTATACATGTTCCGGGACTGGAAGCGTTGCTCCTTTAAATGCCAATGAATGTCTCTGTAAATCTGTAACATTCTGGGACAGGTTGGAGACTTGCTCGGCCAGGGAGGTGAGTAACTTGTATAACTCTGCAGACTCCATGTTCAGTTCATCTGTAACGGAGTCTTACCTGATAGGGAGTCCAGCTCGCAGAGTTATACGCTCACCCTTGCAAAGTAGACACAGACCAGGGTGACCAGGTAAGACGCCACCTGGCCTGTTAGTCTGTGCACGGGGGCTTTCCAGGAAAGGTGCTCCAAGACTCAGTACAGCAGGGATAAGCAGAAGCGTGGTCAAGGGAAGCCAAAATCAGGGAAGCCAGAGGTCAGAGTAGTCCAGGAGGAAAGCCAAGGTCAGAAGCCGGAAAGCCAAGAATCACTGGAACGCAGGTACGGAGTAACAGGAACCAAACAAGAGAACCAGAGTCAATGAACTGACACCCCTCCCAGGGTGAGGCAGGCTTTTATATCCTGTTAATTAGGATCAGATTCAGCTGGAGAGTTACTGACAGATCAGAGCCTTTGGTGAAGTCCAGCCCCCTGGTGCTGCAGGCAATACAAGAATAAACAGGGAGTTATCCAAAGTCCTGAAATGGCTCAGAGGAAGAACAGCAGGATATGGTCCAGAAGAACCACAGTTCAAATCCCCTATCGGGCGCTTCCAGAGCGACCACGTCTGGCAGACTGGATGTCACGGCGTGGACCGTGACAATTATATACAGTAAATATATAATTAAAAAATATATATATATATGATTATCTATATAACCATATATAATATATAGGGGGTCTTCTAAAGGAAAATCACTACATAATATATTAATTCATATATTAATAAAAACTTACAAACAAGGTTTAAAAATAAAAAATTTAAATTTTTAAAAAAAATATTATTTAAAAAAAACTTTTTAATATATAGAAAATGGTAATTAAAATTAAATTAACTTTATAAACTTTATAAATATGGGGTGATCTCAAAGTCCACATTTAGACCTTGTGGCATTAAAGTATCCATATTAAAAATCCACTTCATTTCTGTCCTATTAAGTAAATTTTCTTTATCTCCACCTCTCCAATGTATATCTACTCTTTCAATTCCTACAAAATCTAGGTGTTTCGGATCACTATTGTGATATTCCATAAAATGTTTAGAAACACTGTGATTCACAAACTTACGATTAATATTATAAATGTGTTCCCTGATCCTAATTTTAAGACTGCGGGAAGTCCTCCCTATATACTGTAGTCCACATGGACAGATTAACATATATATCACCCCTTTACTATTACATGTTATAAAAGATTTAATATCGTACTCTTTTGTTGAAGTTTTTGACAAGAAATTCAGGATCTTTTTATAGGTCCTATTTTTTGTTGTTTTACAACCCCTACAATCTCCACAATAATAAAATCCATTTGGTTGTTTAAAAAAATTCTCTTTCTTATCAATATCTAAAAAACTTTTTGTTAAAACTTGTTTAAGATTCCTTGCCCCTCTAAAAATAATTTTTGGTTTATCCTTTATAAAATTGATTAACCTATCATCAGTTTTTAAAATATGCCAATTTTTATAAAAAAATTTTCTCAAGTCCCTATTATTGGAGCTAAAATAAAAAATAAGGGGTACTTCCTCATCTTCCCTTTGGTTCAAAACTTTATTTTTGTATTGTAAAAGTGTTTGCCTATCAATTTTTTCAATCTCTCTAAAAGTTTTTTCCAAAACACTACTTTCATATCCTTTTTCCTCAAACTGTCCCATTAATCTTTCTGTTTGCTGTACAAACTCTTTATTTTCTGTGCAGTTCCTTTTAACTCGCAACATTTTGGGATATTCTCTAGCCATGGTCTAAAATGGCAACTATTACAATTAATAAAACTGTTGACATCAACCAACTTAAAATAAGTTTTACTTTTAATTTTTTGTTGTTCAATAAAAATTGTTAAATCTAAAAAATTAATAGTCTGGCAGCTGATATCATATGTAAGGGTAATATTCCACTTATTATTATTTAAATTATTAAAAAGTGTCTTGAGTGTTTCCTCACTACCTTTCCATATTAAAAACACATCATCTATATAACGTTTATAGAGGACCAGATTTGCCCCAATTAATTCATCCTTATAAATAAAAAGATCTTCCCAATACGCCATAAAAAGGTTGGCATAACTTGGGGTAAATCTGGTCCCCATAGCCGTGCCTTTAATTTGTAAATAAAATTTATTATCAAACCAAAAGAAATTATTTTTGAGTATTATCTCTATTCCTTCTATAATAAAATTTATTTGAATGTCGGACAGGTCACTAAACTTTCTCAAAAAATACGCTGCAGCCTCATATCCCTTACTGTGATCAGTATTGGTATATAGGCTACTCACATCTGCGGTTGCCAAAATATAATTTTCTTTCCACTGAAAATCATTCAAAATATTTAAAAGACTTATTGTATCTTTAAGATACGCTCTACATTTCTTAACAGGATCTTGTAAAAACTGATCTATATATTTTGAAAGTGGAGCTAAAAGGGATCCTATACCGGAGACTATAGGTCTCCCTGGTGGATTGTCTGCATCTTTATGTACTTTTGGAAGTACATAAAATACAGAAATTTTTGGGAACTTAACATTTAAAAATTCCTTTTTATTTAAAATACCATTCTCTCTTTTTTTTTTTTTTTTTGTTAACATTTCATATTTCTTTATTTTGTCATATAAATTTTTTTTAACATTTGCATGTGAGGTACACCAAAGGCAATCCTCCAGCACATTAAGACAACCATATGCAGAAATACATATTATAGAAGACAACCAAAGTTAGACAAACAATCAAAAAAAAAAAAAAGGCAAAAAAAAGAAAGAAAGATTAAAACCATCAATATAACTGCTAATAGTATGGATAAGCTGGCAGTATATTGTGATAAAGGCACTGAAAAAAAAATTAAAATTAGGCATCAAATGATTCCACAAATAGTGCAGTGTTTCCATTGAAAACCGTCGTACACCCGATGTATATTCAATCACACTACATTTGACCATTGCCAATCACTCTCAAAGAATTAACACCAGAAATTTCCATGATATAATTGTCACATTGATAGGAAAAAAAAAAAATATAAAGATGTAAATAATTATAATACAAATAATACATCCTCTGAGACTCGATAAGGGGGAACCAAAATATGTCATCATGAATTCTGTCTGTTTGTCCAGGGTAACCATAGTTTGGCCACATCTCTAATACCAAAAAAGGGATTTAATTCCATCCTATATTGATAATCTATTTGCTCCATAATATTGTGCCATATTAATGGGATAGCAGATTTCCAAGCCCTAGCTATACATATTTTAATGGCAAAAAATATATGAGTCAAGAGATATTTTTGATATTTATCCTGCGAAGGAAAGCCAATGTTAAAGAGAAAAAGTTGAGGGCTAATTTCTTTTATCTCCTTAAAAATAGAATTAATAAGGCCAAGCATTTGAGTTTTTATATTATCAAGACCGTGACATTCCCACCATATATGGTAAATAGTGCCCTCCTCCTTTCCACATCTCCAACAATTCTTAGAATGGGCAGATGATATCTTATATAGTCTAGCCGGTACCATATACCACCTATATATTATCTTTAAATGTGTTTCATAAAGAGAGACACTATGTATACTACGTTTAACCAGGAGTGTAGTCCATTCCAGAAGTGAAAAGGATTCCCCAATATCTTGTTCCCATTTAACAAAGGAGGTAGCATGAGAGTCTTGTTCCATTGATTCTAGCACCTTGATAAATCTAGAGATCCCTGCCTTCTTTTTATATAATATAATAAGGGGATTAACGTTGTGGTCCTTAAGTATAGTCCGAGATAGTATAAAATTCTTAATCCTTAGATATTGGAAAAGATCTCTAGGGGAAAGATTAAACTTTTCTTGCAATTGTATAAATGGGATGGGTTTAAATCCATCCCATAAATCCGAGATCTTCACTATACCTAGATGTATCCAAGGCTGAACATTTATATTATCCATTATATGTTGTAGGACCACTAGTGGAACTCTATATAATAATTTATCTTCTAACTTCAATTTCTTATTTAGAATTCTAGAAGTATTGATCATATCTATCAATATCCGGTTCGAAAAATTCTTGGTATCCAATTCACCCAAATTTAACAAACCCATCCAAAAAAGAACAAACAATTTATGTTTAGGGCTATCCTCCTGTTCTAGGGTAAGCCATGATATGGATCCCTGTTCCTTGTCTAGCCACTGTAAAAGATGAGTCGCCATACATGCTTCATGAATTTTATCAACATCTGGAAATGCTATACCACCCTTCTGATAGCTCCTTCGAAGAGTGTCAAAAGCTATCTTAGGTGGTTTATTTGCCCAAATGCATTTAGAAATCAAAGTTTGAAAACGATTAAGAATACCTTTCCCCAATCTATAAGGAATCGCCCTAAAGTAATATATAAGTTTAGGTATCAGAAATGCCTTGGTCATATTTAATCTACCTATCCATGAGGACTCAATCTTCCTCCAATTGTCTACCAATTGTTGCAAATCTCTTAATAATGTATCATAGTTTGTTTGTATCGTCCTCTCTATATCAAAGGATATTTTAATCCCCAAATAACCAATAGTATCTTTTGCCCACGAGAAATGGAAATGTGCAGTCAGAAGATCTTTCTGAGCCTCAGATAAAAAAGAGGCTAAAATTTGAGTTTTTTTCATATTGATCTTGTAGTTAAAAACTACTATAGTTGGATATAACATCCAATACCGATGGGATTGAAACCATTGGATCCGTCAGAGTAAGGAGGACATTGTCTGCGAAAAGGGAAACCTTGGTTTTCCCATTGAGAGACTTGACCCCCTTTACGTTAATATCCTGTCTAATCAAAGTGGCCAAAGGTTCAATTGTAAGAATATATAACAGGGGAGCCAAAGGGCAACCCTGTCTAGTACCATTTTTGACCTCAAAGTGGACAGACTCAACAAGAGGGTTAATTATTTTAGCTGTAGAATTCCTATATAGCAACATAATTTTATGTCTAAACTGACCCTCTAAGCCAAATTGGCCCATGACAGAGTCCAGGAATCTCCAATTGACTCTGTCAAAGGCCTTCTCAGCATCGAGAGCCATAATAACAGATCCCCATTTATGCTCATTTATTCTATGTATTAAATTAAATGTCCTACGTGTATTATCTGTAGTACCTCTCCCTCGCACAAATCCAGACTGATCAACGTCAATCAGTTCTCCGATTACCTTTTTAAATCTGTTAGATAATATTTGAGAGAATATCTTTATATCTAAGTTAATAAGAGATATAGGTCTATAGTTAGTAATAAGTGTTGGATCTTTCCCTACTTTGGGTATAGGAATGATTGAAGCCAATAGCATCTCATTGGGGAAGGGGGTATCCGCGGACGCCTTCATAAACATCTCTAAGAGGATAGGGGAAATGAGTCTAGAAAAAGTTTTGTAAAACATTGATGAGAAGCCATCTGGGCCTGGAGCCTTATTCGATTTTAACTTATCTATTACTTCTGATAGTGAGAATGGGGCATTCAGCAATTCCAACTTCCTTTGATTAATTTTTGGTAATTTAAGGTTGCTCAAAAATGTATCCATTTCTTCTCTACTCCTCCCTACTTCCTTTAGGTTATATAAAGATTTATAAAATTCCGCAAATGCATTTACAATATCATTTGGTGACACTAAATGTTTATCACCTAAAACAATTTTTTTTATAAATTTATCTTTGAGATTATTTTTAATTTTGTTAGAAAGGTCTTTATTTATTTTATTATTATTATTATGGTACCATCTTCTTTGTTTAAGGAATAGTATATTTTTATTAACCGTATCATAAATTCTATCTTTGATAGTTTCCCTTAACTTAGCTATTTCTTCAATTAAATCTTTATTCACCCTATTTTTATTTAGACGTTCCTTATTTACCAATTTTATTCTTAACTCTTGAAGAGATTCCCCCTTCTTCCTTTTAGATTCTGAACCAAGTTTAATCAATAATCCCCTTGTAAAACTTTTAAGGGTACACCATACCGTTGCCGTAGAAACTTCCCCATTATCATTGGTGATCAAAAAGTTTTCAATTTCAGATGACAAAAAATCAATGTTGCACTCTGATTTCAGGAGGCTTTCATTAAGTCTCCACCTTGTCCTTGGTCTATGACCACCTTTTAACTTAACCTTAATGAATACTGGTGCATGGTCTGATATAACTATGGATCCAATATTGGATTTAATAATAGAGCTCAGAAACCCCGCTTTCACCAAAAACATGTCTATTCGAGAATAGGTCTGATGGACATGTGAAAAAAAAGTATAGTCTCTCTCACTAGGATTCAAAATCCTCCAACAATCAAATAGAGAATTCCAATCTAGAAATTTAGAAAAATCAGAAACATAGGTATTTGCAAATTTGTAATCTCTAACATTTTTATAACTTTTATCCAGTGTTGGATCCAATACACAGTTGAAGTCTCCCCCAATTATGATGTTACCACATGCTAATTCATCAACCTTTTCCATAATTTTATCCAAAAAGTCATGTAACGGATCGCCTGGCACCCCGACTGGGTACCTCCGTTGAAAGATGCTCCTAGCGCTTCCTGAGGACTCCAAGCACTGCAGCAGACACCACAATCACCGAACCAGAGAAGCGTATACCTTTTCTCAAGCATATGAATGCTGTAGACAGTTGAATAGGAACCATACGAATAGGTTTACTCTCCTAGCAGTCAAACTGGAACAGCATACAATAAATCCTTCCCCCAATAATGAGACAACACTTCACTTTGAGGGTTAAAACAGGAACTCCCTGTACTGTCACATACAGTCTCTTTTATTCCCAATCCACAAACATAGTACAGCCCACAGGGCGCTACAAAACAGCCAATCAATCCATACAATACACCCAGACACTCCCACACAAAATCCTCCCCTCTGGCTGTGATATGATTACTGAACACAATGGGTAATCTAATTATCACAGCCAGAGAAATACAGTTTCATAAAACACATCACAGGGACCCCAAAACATGCAATAACCCCATAAAAAGTATATCCTTGGAACTGGGGGATCTGGGTGAACCACATATCCAAAATTCACCCAGATCCGTTCAGTACTTTGGAAAATACAGTTTAATGCAGATTCTGCAGAACATATACAGGCTAAATAAAAAACAATCACTGTATAATGTGTCCCCTGCTGTATAGTCCAAAACCACCGCACAATGTCTCTGTGCAACAAATACTGGCGAGATGGCACCGTGTTGAAAAGTCCACACAGTGTCTGTGAGTTAAAATGGCCGCCATCCATTGTTCTCATCATGTGCTTCTGATACAGGAAATGGTGGCCACCCAGTAACTCCATAGTATGTCCCCAGATGGTTCTTAAAAGGGCCAGCAGCAGCACAACACAAATCCATTATGCCCAAATCATGTCTTTAAAGGGCAATACATCCCAGGGGCCATAGTCACATGGCAGGAGGCTGGCAACCAGGCTTCTCCAGTGCATAGTGGCGAGGTTGGTTCCGCCACACAGAGGTGTAGCGTGGGGGGTGCAGGGGGGGCCGGCCGCACCGGGTGCAACATCTGGGGGGGCGCGCTCGCACTCGCAGTAGCTGCCTCTCTTGAGCCTCGCCGGCCGTGGCTACAGAATTCCGATCCTTCACTATGCGGCCGGCATTGCCGTATAGTGTAGGACGGACTGGCTCGGTGGCTCCTCCTTCTGACCTCCCCTGCGCCTGAACGCAAGCGCGCACCGTGATGTCATGAAATGAGTCACGGCCGGTAACAGCGCATGCGCATAGCCTCCACCTGAAGTACGCCAGGAACACCCTCACACCCTTTCTCCTAGCCGAGCATCCTGAGAGAGCAGCTGCAGGTATCTTCAGAGAAAGTGTTCAGAGAAGTGTAAGTATTTTTTTTTTTTATTTTTTTATATTGACTGACGAAGGTGCATCTCTCTGCACCGAAACGTACGTTGGGCGTTTTTTCTGCACTGGGCACTGGTGTTTGGAGCACCATGATCACCATCTAATTTAACTTTATTTTATATCATTTTCTTCTTTTCTTTCCTATGCCTATCTAGCTAGCTTTACAGGGAGAGAGGCTTTATTAATGCTAATTATCAGTCTGTTTTTGACTGATTTTTTTACTTTTATTTTCAGTCCTTATCTCTCTCTGTTTTTCTTAATATGTTTCTAGTGTGACCAGGATACTTCCTAGGATGCATGGATTATAGAGACTTAGCTACTGTATACTCCTATCCCTATAGCAGATCACAATAAAGCTTAATTATAAGGGGGAGTGAGGTTATCTTTTTTACTACCTCTTGATCTATACTACCCTGGGCTGGCATAGGATTGTAGGTTCATTTGTATATACTTTGTTTAATTAGGGTCTCTGACCATATTATTTCTAATAGCCAGGTTCTATATTTGGAACATCGCGCTATACATAGATATATTTTTTCCAGTCAATGCAGTAAGTTTCATTCATATAATTGAGACGGTCTGCATATTTCTCTGTTCTTGTGTTTATATTTGGGGTTAAGCCCCTCTGAGACAGCTGGAGTCTCATACTGGTACGTTGGTCTCTGCGTGACCCCTGCAGCCACTGCCCCCCTTTTGGGGAGGTTTTGAGGTGGTGGGTGCGGCGGCTATACAGGGACTTGGAACGTTGTGTTCCTTGTTCTCTTTTTTGTAAAGTAAATTATAGTTTTAGGAGGAGTGGGCAGTAAATGCAATGTGTTAATTGTGTATATAACAAAAAATCTGCAAAATAAGTTGTAATGGTGAAAATGTATTTTTAGGGGGAGGGGGTGGGGGCAGTAAATCAATATGTTCATGTATTGTAATAAAGAGATTTTTTTTAGGGGGAGGGGTTGGGGGTAGTAAAATGCAATGTGTATAGATAAAAAAAAAAATCTGTAATGGTGGAAATGTATTTTTAGGGGGAGGGGATGGGTGCAGTAAATCAATATGTTCATGTATTGTATTGTAATACAGAGATTTTTTTTTAGTTTTTGTTCTTGATATTTTTTGTCGTTTACGATATGTAGACGACATATAATAGCATGGCCCATGCTAGGTTACTACATTTGTATATTTGTATTCATAGACCTGCTGAAAATGTGGAGAATGTGTGTAATGCATGTTCGCACTCAATAAAGTGTTGGAAAATAAACTTGTATTTAGATGCATTTTACTTTAATTACATAAGTATTTTCATAACAAACAATACATGCTTGGGGGGTAAGGGTTTCTTTAACTAATCTATTGGAAGAGACTCGAATGCTAAAATCCACGGGTTAGGGGGCGCAAATTACTTGCCTTGCCCCGGGTGCTGACAACCCACGCTACGCCACTGCCGCCACAGTCCCCTGGGCACGAATTTGGTGCATAAACATTAACCAAAGTATATATAGTACCATTAATTTTTGCGATAAGTATCACATATATATCGTACTCTTTTGTTGAAGTTTTTGACGAGAAATTCAGGAAATTCAGTTTAGCACAGAAGGCCCCGCCCCTGACACATGCGTCACGACGGCAATACGAAGAGAACGTCGTGACGTCATACGTAGGGGACGTCGCGATCAGGAATGCCGCCGGAAGTTGAGGAGGATGCGGCCAGACGCCGGAAAGCAGCGTAGATGCGGCCAGATACCGGAAACCGGAAGAAAGAAGAAATCACAGCCGGCGGGAAGAAAAGAGCGCCAAAAGAGAGGTATTTAAACGAGAAAGAAAGAGGAAGATGGATGAACTTTTGAAAAAGGCTATATGCCGAAACGCGTCAAGTTTTATTCTAAAGTGGACTTTTTTATAATATCAGTGTTTGTTTTATTTGTATCCAGCTACCTATTGTATGTGGAAATAAAAGTTTTTTTGTACTTCATCACTTCCTGCATCCAGAATTGATTGAAGCAGTTTGAACTGAGGACCACAGAGGAAATCTAGCTTGGAGTTCAACTTTACAAACGCTGATTTGACATGCCATTAGTCTGAGCCAGCTTTTATAAGTGGCTCATGACCATGTGAGTTTGACCATCTACAGTATTAATAATCATAGTTGCTTCGTTATTACCCTATATGTTTTTTTCTCTTCTTGGTTTTAGATTCCCAATGGGATTTTATGTACAATAAGGGTAAAGTTGTAAAGTTATATAGTGTGCTCTCACCACTCACATTCTTTGTATATTGGTTTATTTGTTTTATGTGATAAGTGACTCACATTGGTGATTGGAGCACCTAAGTTCTGGACTTATTAACCTTAATTTTTCTATATTTAACAAAAAAAATTAAACTCACTAAAAAAGAGTTTGAATATTTAAACATACCCCACATCCCAAAATCCCAGTAATCTACTTTTTACCCAAAATACATAAAGATGAAAAGAATTCTCCAGGTAGACCTATTGTCTCTGGTATAAATTCTATATTATCTAATCTGTCCGAATATATAGACATTTTACTATAGCCATCTGTCAAAATCATGAGGTCATACCTCAAAGACTCGATGACACTACTTCGCAGAGATGACATTTCACAAGCTGACTTATTGCAAAGGTGGCATTCTATCACAGTACCACACTTGAATTCACTGAGCTCTTCAGAACCACCCTTTTTTTTCACAAATGTTTGTAAATGCAGAGTGCATGGCAAGGTGTTGGAGTTTATACACATTTGGATCTGACAAACACCTTAATTCAATAATTAAGAGGTGTATCCCAATACTTTTGCCCATATTCTCAACAATAATAACAAAATGTATATTCTAGACACATACCTTGATGTAGTCTGTATGTTGGTCACATTCTTGTTTCCATTTAATATATTGTGAGTTGTATTTATCCACTGAATAGCACATCATACTTTGTTTAGTTTGGGATGTTTTACTTCTTTTCTGTGATTTTATCACTTTGTTAGTGAAAAACTTGTCACTTTCAGAAAAAATATCTAGCAAAGAAACTGGAATTCCAAACTCGCGTCTCATAGCGAGGACCATTTCCGCTGAGGGCAACAAGTCATTCTGCACAACATCTCTGAGTTTTCTGGAGTTGTAGATAAAGTTTAGCCTGAAAGATTAGAAAAGAAAATGACCAACCCTAGTAAAATTACACATACAATAGAAGTAAAATGAAAATAAATAAAAAGACAAATGTATCCATATACATACTAAAGTCTTCTTATAGTACTAAAAAGTCTTCCCTCAAGTATTTGTGCTGAGATAGACACCGCTTTCATAAGCATGGTACCTGTCTTCCTTGGAGTTGTAACAGCATGAGAGTCTCTTAACGCTCTCCCTTTGGGTCTATATAAACCTTAGAGTCGTTGATCTTCAAAAGTGCTATTGATGCTAAAATCACGTTCTTGATTAACAAATATTTTCGAAACACATTTTACCCCTTAATTGGGACTTTGCTAATGGCATAATTGGGTATTCCAAAAAGTTTAAACACACCCTCCTATATAAATTAGCAGGACAGTGGCTTCAAACCAGTACACTACAGTGCCTACAAAGTATTATCACACAATATTAAATGTTCTCACATAATGCAGTTATCTGGTGATTTTAAGATATTAAACTTTGTTAAAATTGATTACTCATTCTCATTATCCAGACACATTACTATAGCAATGGTGCATCTTGACAACTAATGAATAAATATTTAAGTGTGTACCTTTAAATTACTCTATTTAAAAGACCCCAAATTTTGCTAATAACCGACCTCTAATGATCCAGCTATCTTATACATCCACTATTGTGCCATGTCAAAACACAATGATGTCAAAATACAATATTGTGCCATTGTGCCATGTCAAAACACAATGATGCTTCAGAGGAACTAGACCTGTGATTGGTGTGGTACATTTGACTAAATCTGTATATTGTCTGCCATATCTTCCTTATTAAACATATATTGTGGCACCTACTGGTATATAACTTGGCATAAAAATACAAACTACTATGGAGAGCCGTACTCAAAATGTAAGGAATGCAATTAGTAACTACTTAAGCTCCTCAATACGAAAATCGAGAATAAACTTTTATTTTGTATGAAATCTGGACAATAAAGCCTTGCTCACTTTGTAATTTTTTTATTTATTTTTTATAATCTAGTTAGGTTTACCAGCCTGTTGAGAAACAAATGTATCTGCCAGAAGCTACTACTTAATGATACAATGCCTGTAAAGTTGCTGAAAATGTAAGCTCACCCCTGCTTTTATGGATTTTACTATTCCTACAGTCAAGGAGTAGGAGGAGACCTTTCACTGTTGGCATTACATTAGTATTCCAGAACTTATTTTAGGAATATATGATTTAACTTTATGTCAGCATTATCCTTAAGAGCAGACATTTTTACATTCTGTTGCCATTTTTAGTAAGCTGTACTGCTAGTAATTCCTTCAGCTTCCTTGCAAATACCTATTAGGTATTTGACCATTTGTACTTATATATTTGTCACATCTGCTGTATATGAAAAAAATTGCATTTTGCTTATAAATAAATTTTGCTTACATACGAACATTGCAGACCCTTTATTATATATTGAAAGTTAAAGGACACTAAGCACTGTGTAAAGTATTTCATTTCACAAATATTTCTTTATAACTGATGAACAAATATGAAGAAATAAGTTTGTGTAAGTTAAAACTTTTTTTTAAGTTTGTTTGCAAAGCAATCTATGCATATAATTGCTGTTACATTTCCTTATATCCTATCTATGCATCCCTTTTTTTAAATAAATGTCACGCTAATATTTTTTTCCAATCAAAAAGTGCCTGGTACTAACGGCACCAACCAGGGCTGCCCTTTGTCCCCTATTTTGTTTGTGTTATCTCTAGAGCCCTTTCTTTCTGCTATTCAAACAAACCCAGATATCTCATACTTTCAGTTTGGTGGAGTGGAGCATAAAGTGGCTGCGTATGCGGATTACATGTTCTTCTTTGACGAGAAGCCAGCAATAATGCTCTCCAATCTACTCCCTGATTTTGAAATGTGTGGGTCTTAAATCTAAAGCTCATAAATCAGAGATCCTTAACATCTCTGTCCCCTTTAAAAGGGAACATAAAAGGTTTGGGTCACCTCACTGCTGCAAAACATATACCAGGTCAATTTTCTCATATTGCTCTGCATCTTTTACAGTAAGATTTGAGAGCATTGCCATCTCCTCATATCTCTTGCATGGAACATATTAATGTTATCAAAATGAAGATCAATCATAAAATCCTATCCCCATTAGGCTTTTTTCCTATATTGTATGATAAGTGTGGGTAGGTAGGAAGTCTAGGCTGAACCACTCGCACCTGTGCATTTCTAATTCCATTTCTAATTCCAAATGAGATCTAGGCTGGCCGTGTCACTATATGTACAATAAGGCAACACAACTACTTTACATTAGTCCAAGCCCAGTAGACATTGTCCAGCAGTCAAAACTGAGATTGTGGGACCGGCCTTACTGTGGTTGGCAAAGGAAACAGCTTCTAGGAAAGTGGCCCGGTGTGAGCTACCCTTCATACTAGATTTGCTATTTGTTTCCACTTCTCTCTTTTCATAATGCCTAATCCTTTCACCCAAGGGGGCTTTGTTCATTCACATCCATGAGATTCCCCAAAGCTTCTTTTTGGGCACCAGTTGCAGAGATTGCCTGCTCTTACGGCCAACCATGCCCACAGCTTTGTACCATTTCAACTTTTTGCAGTTAAATAATTTCATTAGCTCTGATTCCTGGCAAGCATCTGCTGACCGCTGATGCCTTTTGAGAAACTGTACCCTAAGGGAGCGCCTTCATAGAAGCATCTCTGTTGCAAGATACTAATTGCAAATTAACTTTTCAGAAATCAGCCTAGCTTTTGTGTGTGCTGTGGGAAAGAGGAGAGTATCCTGCTGCATATTTATCAGGAATGGTATTGCGTGAAATGTGAAGGTAAGAGAGACAAGTAGGGATTGCAGGTCTTTGCGGGAGCGATTACTCATGTGTGAGAACCCTGCCACTCGTTGCCGATGCGTTGTACTTTATCGTCGGGTAACCTGGCTAGCATGGTTGCTGAGGATATCTAAAAGGTTAGGTTGGTGGAAGGCCCTGTTGGTTCCTCGCCGGTTAGGGGAGATTCCTGATGAGGTGAATAGTTCCATGGTATCGGTGATGCTTTGAGGGGTTCTGTTGGGATCCTCGTCCCAGAGGAAACCATCAGGGTAGAGTATTGCTACCGGGCTGTTGCTCACATATTTTGGAGGAGCCGGCATAGTGTTTCCGTGAACATGTCTAAAGTTCAGGGCTACTCATAGCCCAAAACGTCCGACGCATGGCGAGACAGTACGTGCCTTCCATTTGGAACCATGTGAATGCCACAGTGACAGATGTATAGGTAGCAACTTCCTAGCTTCAAGAATGCTCATATGGCGTTAGTCCACTGTGGCATATTGAAGTAGGTACTGACGGCCCAGTGAGGTCGTGTGTAGAGGCATTTTCGAAGTACCTGAAGTTTGTGTTAAACGACGTCTCTAGTTCACTGTCAAGGCAAGCATCGGAGATACAATAAGTGCCTGCGACTAGAACTAACAATGCGGAGAGAGGGTCACACGTGAAATTGAGTGGGCCCAGTGAGGCCACGGTCGTATGTGATAGCCCAAGTGAGGGGTGGGAATTGTGTCATGGTGAAGTCCCCATGGAGGACCATATGTATAACGTAGGTAGTGGTGGCCAGTGAGGGCCGTGTATAGCGGTATTTCTGAAGGACCTGAGGTATTTAGTCGAACATCGTCTCTGGTTTACTATTGAGATACATATATATATATATATATACACATATATATCTATCTATCTATATCTATCTCATAGATTTGTAAAGAGCCTGCGACTGGAATCCTAAATGCAGAAAGAGAGGGTCGTACGGGGAATTGAGAGGGCTGAATGAGGCCACAGTTAAATGTAATGGCCCGAGTGAGGGGCCGGAACTGAGTCGTTGTGGATTGTCCGCGGAGGGCCGTATATAAAGTAGGTAGTGGCGGTCAAGTGAGGGCCGCGCATTTCTGAAGGACCCGAAGCATGTATTTAAACAACTCTTTATATGAATGGCAGAGATTCCTTAAGCCTGCGACTGGACTTAGAAATGTAGAGAGAGAGGGTCGTACAAGGAATTGAGTGGGTCCAATGAAGCCACGGTTGTACATAATAGCTCGGATGAGGGGCCGGCATAGTGTCGTAGAGAATTGCCCACGGCGGGCTGTATGCTACGTAGGTAGTGACGGCCTTGTGAGGGCTGCATATAGGGGTATTTCCGATGGAGCTGATTTATGTATTTGACCAATGTCTCAAGTTCACTGTTGGGAAAGAATATCAGATATACAAGAAGTGCCTGCGACTGTACACATAACTGCAGTGAGAGGGTCGTATATAATGTAGGTAGTGATGGTCAAGTGAGGGCCGAGTATAGAGGCATTTCTGAAGGACCTGAAGCATGTATTTAAACAACAACTCTTTATATGAATGTCAGAGATTCCTTAAGCCTGCAACTGGACTTAGAAATGCAGAGAGAGAGGGTCGTACGTTAAGTGGGCCTAATGATGCCGCTGTCGTATGTTAATGCCCAAATGAGGGGCCGTAATTGTGTCGGAATGAATTGCCCGCGGAGGGCCATATGTAACGTGGGTAGCGATGGCCTCACAAGGGCTGTGCGTAGTGGTATTACTGAAGGCCAAGTGCCAGAATGTAGAGATTATGCCATGTGTAATTGCCCATTCGAGGAGCTATAATTAAGATGTACTGAGTAGCCTGCGGTGGCAGTTTGGAACAAATTGAGGGAGACCGTGAGTAGTGATTGACTGCAGTATTATAGAGTGGTAGTTAACTCTTGTAGGCTAGAATTGACATAGGAGCTGACTAACTGTATAATGAGCTGCAATATATGTATCCATTATGTGGGGCTATCGTTGGTTAATCATGCGAGCATTAAAATGGCCCGAGAACACAGGATGGACAGTATAAGATTCCTGGTATATGCGCTGGTCCCTCAGGAGTAGTGGGGGAGGGAGGGGGTGGGATAGACAAAATAGAATTGTATAATGTAATGGCGGGCCGTCTACAGGCTGTGACCAGGCTACTTCATTAATTGAATGACTGCAACAAATCGGTACGTGAAATAATGTAGGTGACGTGGTTGCCCATAACGTATATCAATGTGAATGCTGAAGTGGCATAATAAGGGAAGATGGATAGACGTAAGTAAAGAGGGGATTTGGTCCTTTTGGAATGCCCCGAGTGTAGTCCGCTGGGTAGGTGTGGCTGTTTGACTGGATGGTGTATTCTGAACATGGTTTGCTATAGCAGTGTATAATCCCGGGCAGCTGTACGGCTTCCATATGTAATGTCAAAATGGAGGGGCAGAAAGTAAGTTGTAGCGTTAAGCGCCCTGATTGCCATACGAAAAGTAAGTTGTGAAGGCCTAGGGAGAGCTGTGACTTAAGTATACAGTCCAAGGCCCAGCCCATTGTAATGCTTGAATGGCAAGGTGGCCGCGTACAGGTAGTACGTGATTTATTGGATGTATTAATTATATGGTGCGGGTTCAGTGTTGGCTGTACATATGTGTGGCTATAGCCGCATACGCATACCCATGTAAGCAGAATGGAAATTGAACTTAATGCCCAAAGGCGGGGCTAAAGTATGTCTTAGTAGGCTGCCATCTGAGTGTCATGTGGATAGTGTAAGCATGAATACGGAACAATCAAATATTAGGTGAGATATAATGGGAGTCGAGAGATCAGTGTGACCCCTTGAGTGACTCCATAAGCACCTAGTGTACTAACCAGTGAGCATGAGAGAATGCACGTGTTAATGTAGGACTGTATATCATACATACCCACGTGCAACCAGAATTTAACAAAGCCGCGGCTCCAAAACCCAGGAATGCAAATGGTGGCCGAACGCGAGTGTGAACCTAGCGGCCATACTGTGCATAATTGGAAAGCACTAACATAGTAAGGTTGTATGAACCAAGTGGTATGTATGTATAGGAGGATAATTAGCATGATGTCTAGGAAAGGAACACTCCTAATTGGGAAGTGGATTAACATATATATATGAAACATCAGAATATGCTTATGATAAGCGTTAATTATGGAACTTGCTGTGTGGATATAATGTCACTGTAAATTTGACTGAACACGACTAAGTAAATAGCAAACAATTTTGCAAACTAAGGGACATAATCATGCAATTTAAAAACAAAACTAAACCGACAAGGCTGTCATGCACGACTGGCCGCAAGAGGGCAGTATACAAAGAACAAGGAATGTGAATATGTAACGTGCGGCTGAACTGGCTGAAAGGTGGTCAAATCGTGGACCGAATGTAAAGAAGTGACTGTGACCGACTGGAATGTATTCGGTAGTTAAATAAGTTAGGTCAGTCCCAGTGTTAGTGCCGTTTAATGGCCGAATTAAGTCTGTGTATGATGCCCAGCATGGGTAACTCATGATCTGCGGGACGAACAGACCCGGAAAGCAGGATATAGGGACTCGGAAGCTGCGGGAGGGTCAGAAATTGGTGACACACAAGAACCAGCAGTGACTATGAGCGATGGAGAGTAAGTTCGACGTGTGTCTGGAGGTGGTCTGGCCATGGAGGAGGGGGGGGTGGTGCACAGTGGGATCTGAGCCAGATGTTGTGACTTGAAAGGTGGCTCGGACTGGGGAGGTTGCCTGGAAGAGCTGCGCTGATCCGGAGATACTCACGATACCGTTGTAACTTGCGGTACGATTGCGACGCCATAAAGCAGCAACGGGAGTGGACTGCGTCGTTTTAGTTTGCGGCTGTCTGTCCGGACCGCCTGCAGGGAAGTGTACCCTCCCTGAGCCTGGAAGTAGTTCTTGGCTGCGGGTGAAAGCCGGTAGTCTCCTGGGATTAGTTCTGTGTGGTACTACTTTATCGGTGGGAGCAAACCTGAGGCAGACCGGAACCGGAAGTGGTCGCTAAGGAGTCTGGATCGATGTCGGCACTGAATAGAGGCAAGTCTGGGTATAAATAGGCCGGATAAACCCCTCCCACAACTCCAGGCTCTGCCTTAACATATATCTATATATCTCTAGTTATAAACTCTTCTGTAGTTAATTCTAATAAAGATATCTGTCTTTATAGACATAATAGCACATAGCACACAAATCTCACCATTCAGAAAAAAAAACAAAAAACTGAATGTGTACTGGTTATAGATGTCCCAACAAAGGACACAGCTAGCTTTCCTCCTACTAATGTGCCCCCATCCCTCACTATTAGTGTGCCCCCAACTAATGTACCCATCCCTCACTACTAGTGTCCCTCCATCCCTCAATACTATTGTCCCCCCATCAAGTGTCCCCCCATCCCTCACTATTAGAGTCCCCCATCTAGTTTCTTCCCCCCCATACCTCACTACTAGGACCCCCACTCACTTACCTGATCAGTAGGCTGATTGCAGGCTAGGAGCTGCTGGCTCTGCGCTGTGTTGCTCCCCCGCGGACTGAGAGTATAGAGAGAGGCAGAGAGATGAAGTTCCTGTCCCTGCCTCTCTCCACACACCTACTGGCCGACAGCGATATTGCGTCTAATTGCAATCACATAAAAAAATACTGGCATTTGTATTGCCGGTATTATAGCAATACTGGCACCGGTCAGGCAACCTGAAATATCGACCATGCCGGTAAAATACTGGCCAGGTGGCAACCCTAGCGTGTTGTATGGGTTGGCCCCAGCAGCACCCAATTTATGCATGTTTAGGTTTCATATATAGTATGTGCTATATGTATAAAGAACATATGTGCTACATGCATATAGAATATATATGTTGCATGTATATATATATATATATATATATATATATATATATATATATTGTATATACTGCATGTATACATTCATTTTGTTCTGTTAGTCATGTATTAGATACATCTAGTTGCTTAGAATATCATTTGCTATCCTTAGAAAAATGAATGAATCCTATATTATTTGTTTAAATTATTTCCAATTCCAATTTGTTCTTGTTTGTTTTGGTTTGTAAGGAGTTTTGGAATTGAGACCAGTTGCACATGTCTAGTATTTGGCACCTTCACAATTGCAGAAAATTTATAGAGGTCTTTCATCTAAATGGTGGAGGAATTGCAGGGGACATGGAACCATGGCTAGAAATGCCTTGTATGGCTATTTTTTGGAGAGAAGTAGTCAACAGAGTAGTCTGAGTGGAGAGGCCCTGCAATTTAAAACCTGCAATGTAATACATTGCAGTTTTGCAGGAAAAAAAAGAAAGATAACACTTATGGTGTTGTTCTTTTATTAAAGGAAAAATCTAAGCACAATAATCACCCTGGTGGCCAACTATTGTAAAGACTCAAAATGTTTTAGAACAGCTTGACTTCTCACGAGGTGGCTGCCAGGTGCCACATCCCCCCTCCACTACAGCTCAGTGAGAAGCAGAACCTCCTGCTCAGGAGCTGCCGTTAACTCTCCTGAGCTAAGCTGTGATGTTCAGGCCTAGCACAGTGCTTTAGAGTGTCAGCTGATTCCACTCCTAAGCGGGAGCTTCCCCGCTCTCTGTCAGATGTAGTAGGGGTAGGAGCAGCACCTGTCAAATATGTCATGGGGGCTTGTCAAACGGTTTTACCGAATATCACAGCCAAACACTGGTGTAAAGTAGAGTGATGTGTAATGGTTTTTCATTTCCAGTTATACACCAGAAGCTATCAATATATTTTCTATCTACAACAGACACCTATTTTTAAAAATACTGCTCTGTGCAGGTCTTTTTTCACTGTCTACCCTTACCCTATTCTGTTTTTCATATCCTGGCAAAGAAAAAAAAAATCAATGGAAGAGGACCTAACATCAGTGTCACTATAGGGTGCACACGTCATTTTTATTTAGATATATTTTTTATGAGTATTGGTACTATTGGGTTGTGTCCAGGTTTGAGAGTGCAGTCTCCTATTTATTGTATGTATCATGGTTTTATAGGTCCAGTGATTTTCCCTATTGCTGCCTTACTGTAGGTTATTTTTTTTACCATTTCTATTCCCATAAAATGATTTTATTTTGCATTAAATAATGAATGAAAGGTTTAAACAATAATTTATTTCAATTTAGAACCATGATTTTAAAAGCTTGTGCCATGTTATTTCTGAAAGATGAACTCCCCCCCCATTGTCAGAATATGGATAAGGGAAGCACCCCCACTGTTTGTTTAAAACACTTTCACCTTGTGGAACAATCAGAATGATCATGATATAAGAGGGTGAGAACAGGTAAGATTAACCATGATGTGCATTTTGTTTATGCTGTGTTCCGTACCTGGATAGCGCATGAAAAGATGCACTAGGAGCCATATCCCTAATGTACAGAGTCGGCTGTTTCATTATAGAGGACAGACCATCATGAAGGTGAATGTGGGACAACAAGACATCAAGATCTTTATAAATTCGGTCACAGAATGAAAGCTGAGAATCATATCGCACGTCTACCTTCTCATCTTCAGTTCCCTGAGGCCTTAAATTGAGAGAGAGGAATACAATATACCAAATATATTGTTATATACGGAGATCTATGATTTCACCAATTTCAATAATGAAACAATTTCCAATAATGTATTTAAAAGTTATGCAGTGTTATCATTAAAACATTAGAGAAATTGTTCAGCACTTTTCATTTGAAAAAATGGAACACTCCAGACACTTAAAAACCTTCAGCTTGCTGGAGTAAAAAATGTATTTGGTGTGTATAAAAGTGGTGATTTAAATAGAAATCAAAACGTTTAAAATTGGGGGCAGAAACACCACCTTCGCTTTTACTCAGACAGCCAGGGAGTTTGTCTACCACTTCCATTAGCTCCGTGGAGCTAATGGAATGGGTAGGCGCACTCTGCTAGTGCACACATTCCTTGAATGAGTACAGATAATTGAGAAACATTGGGAATCTGGAATTGTGCACTCTTGCAGCCCCAACACAGAGGGGTTATAGGTATAAATCAGTTTTTTACGCCTCTCTTGATGATGATAAAAAAGTGGAGAAATAATCTATCAGGATTGTGACCCTTCAGGCAGATTTTTAATAATAGACGGCATGTTATATACGCTTGCAAATGTCTACCGAACGCTAATCAGACATTATTTTCTAAGATTATGAATAGAATAGAAAAAAATTATTAGAGGGACATTATTAATTGCTGTTGATTTTAACTGGGCCTTTAATCCAACAATAGATAAATATCAATCCCAGCCCAAATCTGAAAAAATAATACAAAACCAATCTAAAAAACTAATTAAAATATGCAATATCCATGGATTGTATGATGCTTGGTGAGCCACATCCTGATTTTCACAACTACACACCTCTATCTAGAGTACATAATTCTTACTCAAGAATTGATTTGTGTTTAGTTAACGTCAACCCGATAGATAATAATAATGTACAAATTAAAGAGAATACATATGGGAATTAGGTAAACCCACGTGTAAGGGATTAAGTACTTGGAGACTAGAAAAATAAAGAAAATATTGAAGAATTAACTAATCTTTACAGACTTTTCTGGTTGGAAAATTCATTCCCTGAAATTTCAGACTCCACTTTATGGGCTACGTATAAAGTAGTAATGAGAGGCTATTTTACTAAAATCGAAAAACAAGCAAAAAATTAAGAGAAATATCTTACAGATTTAAATATCCTATATTCTAATTTATGCAAGTTGAACAGAATGCAACCCTCCAGACAAGTTTGTTAAGGCTCTCAGAACTGCAAAGTAAAATTAATTAAAAAATAGAAGAAAATACAAAAAAACTCTTCATAAATTGAGATTAAATAATTACTACCAGGGCAATAGAGCCAATAAAAACTTAACAAAAAAATTAAAGAAACAAAATATGAAAATAGGATAAACTGATTGGTAACCTAACTACATATTCCTCTCCTGAACAAATTGGCAAAAAAATTAATGATTTCCATAGTAATTTATACAACCTTGGTTCTATTCCAAAAAAAGGATAAAATGCTTGATTACGTGTCTAATACTCAAACTCCAAAAATCTCTTACTCAGATTTAGAATTTCTTAACTTTGAGTTTCAACCCGAAGAAATCCAAAGAGAAATAGATTAGAATTATTTAAAATACCAGGCCTGGATGGATATAGTAATTATTTTTATAAAATTATGAAAAAATAAATCATCTTTCCTTTAACTGCTTTGTATAACGAGATGGCTATTGGAGCTAAGACTCCAAACAAATTATTACAAGCCAATCGCCTTCCTATATTAAAGCCAAATAAAAACAATGTTAGTAACTATAGACCTCTATAGATCTCATTGATCAACATAGATGTGAAGTAGGTTTTATTCCGGGCAGATTCTACGATTAGCTGTACCAGAAGAATTCTGGATATACTAGAACAAGCAGATCACTTGGAGATCCCTCTGCTGACCCTGTCATTGGACGCAGAGAAAGCCTTTAACAGGGTCAGCTGGAGTTTTTTAGACTTGGTATTAAAATCATTTGGGTTTGGGGGCTGGATTCAGAGCACCATTATGGCCTTATATTCAGAACCTATGGCAAGAACAGTTGGTGTAACTATCTCAGCTAACTGGTTTAAGTTACAAAACGGTACAAGGCAAGGGTGCCCCCTGTCCCTGATTCTTTATGTTTTAACGATAGAACCTTTAGCAATAAACATTAGAGCTAACGCTAACATTAAAGGATTCCCAGTTAAAACATTTAAAGCAAAAATATTACTTTATTCTGACAATATTTTATTAACACTCAAATCAGCAGAATTGTCTCTCCCTTATCTAATACACAAAATTAGTAAATACAGTGAAGTGTCTAATTATAAACTAAATGTCTCTTAATCATTTGCCTTAATTAGTAACATACATAATGATCTCAATAAAGATCTTAAAGCAAAATTTAACTTCACTCGGACAACAAAATATTTCAATTATTTAGGTGAACATATCAAGAATACTAGGGAAATAAATGTAATTAGTATATTTTAAAAGACTTAGTACATTTATTTCAAAGCGAATAACAGAATCGTCTTGGTCAGGTAGGATCAATACAATAAATGGATGTATCATGCCAAAATGGACATATTTATTTTGAATGTTGCCCTTACATATGCCAGAAAGTTGGTTAAATATGATCCAATTCAGCTTTCAGACTTCTATTTGGAGAGGAAAGAAACCTAGAATTAGCTCCAAAGTTCTGTTGAGGAAATATAAACAAGGTGGCCTAAACTATCCTGATATAAGAAACTGTTACTTCGCTAATATTATAGGCCATGTATATAAGTTGCAAGTAGATAGTAAAACAAATATTTGGTAAATAATTGAATCTAGTGCAGTTGGCAGAGACAGGTTAGAATTCTTCTTGTGACGTAATTGTAATCAAAAAGTTACAGACCAACTAAATAATAAATCTATGATATTAGCACAAACCATTCAAGCTTGGGATAAAGTTAAAAAATGGTTTAAAATTTCCCATACACCCGTAGTAACAGAAGGGAGGTTCACAGACAAAAACTAATAACACACACAGGCACTACCTGGGACACTACACCACCTATCTAGACCGCCACACACATTCAGAAGCCAACCTCGCACCACCGAAGGAGATCGATGAACCAATTCTCAAGATGGTTCTAGATAACTCCAATGGGCCCACGAATCCATCAATATGCTCACTGCGCTCACTACTCTCATCGTCCCTGCAGGTCTACGAACCCTGTCAGACCTAAAGTCCCACTGCCGCGCACCTACGATACAATACCCACAGCCACCAAAAAACACACTCAACCCCCACATACCACATAACACACCCCGCATTAACAGAGTGGATGTCGAACAGAAGAAGACCGACCACACACAAACAGACAATATTAAGGACAATACACCACATACCTAGACCGACACACACATCCAGAAGCCCAACACACAACATCAACAGGGACTGACGACACAACGCCCAGAAGGGTCATGATACATTTAAACAGACCTATGAGTCCATCGCAACTGATAGAACAGTACTAATTGTGCTTAATGTTATCACCAGTTTTAACATCTATGGAGGCCTACAAGCCTCGCTATTTTAAAAGGTTCCACTGTTACCTGTTTATACTGTAAGGAAAATTGCAACCAAAAAAGCAATAATATGTACTTTTTAATAATATACATAACCTCTCCCATGCATACCTCCAAGTGAAAGCTACGATTATAGTGTAAAGTCAATTTAACTCTTTAACTATATTACTGCATTTATATTAAACAGCTACACAGTGCTACAATTACAACACTGCAACCAATAACAGGCCACCCTTTATACTCCATTTAATCTAGCAACAACGCATATCTTAGTATACCAAGTGCTAATTGCCTGAATTCTCCACAACTTGTTCGCATTATTAGAACATTTATAGTCTACACCATTTATATGTACCAACGCAGAACACAAACGCCTGTGATTGAGACTGTAGACAGGCCAGCCGAAGTCATGCAATGTACTTGTTTTGTTATATTGGGTGCCCGTGAACTTGTTCGACCGGTCCCCATTTGGAGCGTAGACTACTGACTGAAAACGCTGTCTCCATTCATGCAAGCACAAATGCCTACGTACAGCAACAAACGATAGTAACAGTAAATCTGCATCCCAGGTACATGTACATGCTATGCCCTATTTACAACTGGAATAGCACTACGCTTACAATTTAGCACACACTGAGTAAAACCAGAATTAATACGTTGAATCTCCGATGCATTTACTTTCTATTATTGACTCTACTGAGGATGCACATATCCCGAGTTATACTCCTGTTCAGAGCCATACGGCTTGTTCCTAATGTTTATCGACATATGCATAAATCAAAAGTTGGATCTGCGCATCCATACACTATCAAGAGATTTGAGAGACCTGCTAGTCTCACACTGCTTACTGTGAAAACTCTTAAAATGCTGATAAACCTTCAATAAAAATATATTTACCTAAAATTTCACATACAATACCTAAAACCTGTCAACTAATCACTTTAGAAGATATTTTAGAAATTTCTTTGAAAAATTGGCCTACTTATGACTGGTGTGTTAAGGATATTAAGATGGTCAAATATTACCTTTTGCAGAAGTCTTGCCTAAATTACAACTGTCTAATAAATAACATTTTATTTAAGAATTAAGAATAAAATATTTTTTTTAAAATAAGGCATTATTAAGAACTTATCTTAAAGTCAATAACTTAATTGAGTAGATTTTTTTGCCACAGAAAAGTTGGTCACCTCTAAAGCGACTAATATCATACTTCTCTCTGATTCAAGGCAAATAAGCACCTTAGATTAGCCCAATCATGTGGGCTAAATCTCTTGATGATCAAAAGATGATTGATGGTTAGGGGACAGCCACTAAATTTTATTCACAGATCAATTGACAACTAACCAATAGAAGGGGAAAAGGAGAAGCAATCAAACAACTATACTTCAAAGCTGGGTTGTTCTAGAAACCTTGACTGCTTTTACTGGCACTGCATATCCTAACACAGCTAGTTATTATTATTATTATAATTATTATTATGATATTTATATAGCGCCATCAAATTCCGCAGCGCTTTACAATGGGTGGACGAACAGACATGTACTTGTAAACAGACAAGTTGGACATACAGAAACAGAGGGGATGAGGGCCCTGCTCAACGAGCTTACATGCTAGAGGGAGTGGGGTAAAATGACACAAAAAGGTAAGGATAGTATTAGACTAGTGACAGTTGCAGAAGAGGAATCAGTCAGGAATTATTAACAGTTTAATTGATACGCTTCAAGCATTATACCTTCTTGGTGCCAACTCAAGAAGCAACTAAAGTAGAGCGCAGCAGAGTCTACTTTTTGGGGTTTTGTCAGAACTACTCTTTAGTGAGGACTTACAATGAAGTTGGCGGTGGTGATCAATCGGGTGATAATAGTTACGTTTCCCCCCACCACTAACATAGAACTTTTACTTCTGGCCATGGAGCAGCTCGACTGTGAGTTTGATGAGCCAGGGTAATTACAAGCAGAGCCAACCTTAGGGAAGTAAGATCTGTGCAGCCGCACGGGTCCCCATGAAGCAGGGGGCTCCATGCAGCCAACACAGCTCACACATGGCCGGGTGACGTGTGCAGGGGGAGCTAAAGCAGGTACCTGGGTGGAGGAAATCATTATTCTTCACACGGGACTATGAAAGTAAATAGCAAGGCAGCTGGGGCAGGGTTTACTGAGCGGTGGTGGGGTTTACCGAGTTGAAGAGGCAGGGCTAAAATTGCAGCAAGGGCCAAGCTTAAAGCTCCGTTAAGCCCCTGGTAACTGCTGCATAGGTAGGGGAAGCATTCTCTGCTTCCCCCAACAACCAGACTACAGCTGCACTGCCTCCACTCCCCCCTTCCAGTCATGATTGAAAGAGGTAATTGTGTGTGTGACTGTGCTGTGTGTGTGTGTGTGATTGTCTGTACTGTGTGTGTGACTATCTGTGTGTGTGTGACTGTACTAAAGGATTCTACACCAGGTTTGTTTTTCATATTTTCTCTTAGGTATACAACTGTATCCCAAATTTTGCTACATATTGTACATCTTTCTGTGAGATACCCATTTGGAAGGGTCACCTTGGAAAGCTGTTTTTAACAAGTGAAGTTATATTTGGTATTTCTTTTGTTTTGTTTCCCAGTAGATTCTATATATAGATCTCTCTCTCTCTCTCTCTCTCTCTCTCTATATATATATATATATATATATATATATATATATATATATATCCATTGAGGTTGTTTTTTTTTCGATATGTTGAGTAATTATCTTTCTAAAATACAAAATGCAATGTAAAACCTGTTTAATGAAAAAACAGAACCTTTAAGAAACGTAGATGTATATTTCAAGTCAAAAGAAAAATATTGAATAATGAAACTAGGAAATGGTGGGAAAGCGCCTTCCTAGAGACATACATTAAAGAAGGTCTAATACCAAGGGGTTTGAGGATTGAAAAAATGCCAGCTTTTGGTTTAGATAATGATAGGTTCTTATGTAAATGGGATCAGATTTTAACAAACAATTAAATACAATTAATGAACCTGATCAAGTATTCTAAGGAGCTCAAACATGTGTGTGAAGGAGAACAAAACAAAATAGAAACAAGTAATTTAGTTGATGATATAAATGATGATGAATATAAAGAAAAAGAGGAGAGAATGCAAGAAAGGTGAAAAATCATTGATAAAATTGCAAATACAAAAAGTAAGAAAGTACTAAGGTGATTGGGGAAACACCTAAAACTTTTTATATGCAGTATCATTTTTTCAGCATCAATTGCTGTGGTATTATAGTTATGACTAGAGAATATATATTGCCATTAA
>OW240919.1:150155637-150192805 GCA_933207985.1 Pelobates cultripes
GATATTTCCCTGGTTGAAAACGAAATCCAGGGACTCTAACAAGGGAAAACGCAGGGAGCGTCTGACCTTTCAGTCTGGTAGGTACCTCGCAGGGGGTCCGGCAAGCCCGTCCAGGTAGACCATACAGCAAGATATCCTATATCGATGAAGAGTCACGTCCGGGTCCCAACGTGTGGAAAGAGAGAAGACCTCTTCAGATAGTTCTGGTATTCCTGAATGTCCTCAATTCCTCCCAACCTGCCAACCAGGTTGTATTGTCGCCCAAATGACTGATTCACAAGATACCCATTTCACCAGGGAGAAAATAGAGGCCACCTTACCAGAACTGGGCCTCGCGGACCCTAGAAGTTTCTTGAGGGCCACGTCTAATTCAAAGTAACTAATGAATATACGTTCAATTGTAGACTTGTGCTGGGACTCCGAGGGGCTCAGATCCCTTTATCCCAAGCACTTCCAGCGGTCCAAATTGCGTTTAGGATAGGGTCGTCTGCCACCCCAGACTCGGGGCCCCGTCTGGGATGTCATCCGAAAGTGGAGGCAAGTGTGAAATTCCGGGTCAAGGGTCCAATCCCCTATAAAAAGGTATGGGTTGGAGCTGAGATAAGCCTCCATCAAGTATTTCAATGTAAAAAAGGACACACCTTATACTTCCTTGTTTGTTCCGCTAGCACAACTCACTCGTGTAGCGGAGAACAATCGGCTTGCCAGTGCAGACTTAATAGTATAGGCACTGCAGTGGGCCGCACTCAGGATCTCCTGAATACTAGACAGGTGCTTAACCAGCAAAACCGCAGTGCCCCATCAGGGTCTAAGTCTGGGTTTGCGGCTACTTTGTTCGGGAGCCCGGCTGGGAATACCGCTCGAATTATCCTGCGGGCTTCTCAAGCCAGCGGTCTATGGGCCCAGAAACGCACCAATGGTGCTAGGTGATCGGGCAGAGACCATTCCAAAGAAACCAGGTGAGAAATGGATCGAGGGTCGAACAGGGGTTCATTTAAGGTGATCCACGAGGTGACCTCTTCTTCCACGGTCGTTGGGGCCCCTGTAGTGGACTTTGTTCTACATCTCATGGTGCCACTAGGGGCCGTCATCATAATCCACACCCCCATCGTCCTCTCCTTCCGAGGGGAACCGGTCCGCCCGCCATTCAGCTAGGGCGGCCATGGTGGGGGGGGTACCTTCACCCCTGCGCCACCCGACCCACGCCGAGGGAGCAGTTTTACCACAAGCGGAAGCGTGGGTCGGGTGGGGGGTGGAAGCAGAGGATCTCGCTCGGCGGTCGGAGCCGGCGGACGGGATCCAACACGTCTTACTCCGGGGTCTCGGCGGTCGGCAACGGAAACCGGTCGGAGGACCGCTTTCTGACAGCTGCAAAACGGACGAAAAGTGAAGGGGGCAAATCCACCCGGAAAAGGTAGGGGGAGGGAGGGAAAAAAGGAAACCCCCCCCAAACCCGAGAAAAAAAACTATCCCCAGACAGGTGAGCCCAAAACAGGAAAATGCAGAAAAGTCATAAGAGAAAGTAGGGACAGAAAAATACAATCTAAATAAATAAATCATAATGGCAGTAGGAATGTGAACATTTTCTAAACAAATAAATCCCTGCAGCCATAAGAATGTAGATGCAGAAAAACAGTAAATAAATCAATCAAGCAATCACTACAGCACTAAGCAAGTAGGTGTAGAAAATACAGTATAGCTAAATAAATAAATCACTAGAGCACTAAGAAGGTAGATGCAGAAAATACAGTATAGCTAAATAAATCACTAAATAGGTAGATGCAGAAAATACCCTCTAAACAAATAAATCAATATAGTAATAAACATATAAATACAGTAAAATATCCACAACCACCCATATAAAACAGGAGGCAGTGGTACTCTGACCTGTACTAACTGCGGAGCAGCAAAGAAAGAGGGAATAGTTAGTAGGGAGAAGCCTTTTATAGATTCCTGATTTGTTTTTGTCTCTGGTGTTTTTATCTCTATGTTAATGTGCTGCTCTGGAGTTCTAGTAAAGAGAGACTTAAGCAAATATGAAGCCTCCTGTCATGCTATAAAATTGACATACATTAGCAAGGCCAAGAGAATAGAATTGTTCCAGTTCAAAGAAAATAGATTTACTTTGAAAACAATTAAAGCAATAGGTACACAAAATACTGAAAAAAAAGTATATGACACATATTTATTTATTTATAAAATATTTTACCAGGAAAGATACATTGAGATTTCTCTCATTTTCGAGTATGTCCTGGGTCCACAAAACATTGCATTGTTACAACAGGATACAATCTTACAAAAATATAATATATATTTTTTTTTTCAAACCTCTTTATTTTTGTATTGCGGTATGCTAAATATCATGCTAGTACTGGATCGGATGTTATAGGAGGTGGGAACAGATGGGGAGATCATTCTACTCAGGTAGGGTGGGAGCTTCCCAGAAATGCTCTTATACACAAGGCTGGAAAGATGAAGAGTGCGTCTGGATTCCAGCGACAGCCAGTTTAGCTCTTTTAACATGTAACAGTGGTGGGTAAAGTAATTACATTCTAGTATTAAGCAACAGAACGAATTATATAACGTATTAAGTTTATTAAGGTGGGATTGCCGTGTGGGTGCATACACTACATCCCCATAATCAATGTCCGGCATTAGCATTTGTTGCACTATCACTACATCCCCATAATCAATGTCCGGCATTAGCATTTGTTGCACTATCTGTTTCCTTACTTTAGGGCTTAGGCAGGATTTGTTTCTGTACAGGGCACCTAGTTTTGGGTAAAGTTTTGAAGAGACTTTTCAATGTGAAGGCCAAAGGATAGATTGGGGTCTGGCAACATACCTAGATATTTAAAACAGCAGACTGCGGTCAGTGTGCTATTTGAATTTGTTCTGATACACAATTGTTGATTTTGTAGTTTACGTAATTTAGTTACAGTTCCCAATATAATTGTGACAGTTTTGTCAGTGTTTAGGAAGAGTTTGTTTTTTGCGATCCACTTTTCTACCTCCTGTGAATTGGTTTTGGAGCACAGCCTCAAGCTGCGGTAGCTTGGGTTACTAGCATAGATTACAGCGTCATATGCTATATGTAGAAGACATTACAGTATTATCCATCCCTGCTTACTTAATTTATAAAGTGATAAGACAGATAATGCATACAATGAAACATAGATTCTAGGCTTTCAAAATAAATAAAAAATCACCAGGTGACTAAAACAGAGGACATTTGAATAGAAAAAGCAAAAGGTTATAGAAAAGAAATACAAAAAAAAACAAAAACAGGAAACGAGGGAGGTGGCATGAACAGAGAAATTGAGGTCGTAGTAAGAAAAAGAAGGAGCTTTCCCACTCAATATCAACTTAATTCACACACATTGAGCAAATGGACACACAGGGGCGTATTAGCCGCGAGGCAAACAAGGCATTTGCCTTGGGCGGCATTTTTCAGGGTGCGGCAAAAAACGCCGCCCCCCAAATGCCCAGGTCAAATGCCTAGTTAGCCTCGCGGCTAACTGACCTGCTGGGTGGTCGGGGGGCGCTGGCAGGCGGGCGGCTGGCGAGGGAGCTCTTCCCCTGAGCACTCTGCTCAGCTCCCTCGCGCGCTGCAGAGTGAGGCTGGGAGCCGGAATATGACGTCATCAACCCGGCTCCCAGCCTCCCAGCTGATGACGTCATCAACCCGGCTCCCAGCCTCTGAGGCGCGCAAGGGAGCTGAGCAGAGTGCTCAGGGGAAGAGCTCCCTCGCCAGCCGCCCACCCGACCATCAGCCAGCCCATCAGCCACTGGACCACCAGGGAGAAAGAGGAATCCCCCCCCCCCCCGCATTCCCAAAGGTAAGGAGGCTGGGGGGGTTATATAAAAAAAAAATATGTTAATGTGAGTGAGTGTGTGTATATGTCTGTTACTGTGTGTGTCTTTCTGTTACTGTGTTTGTCTGTTAGTGTGTGTGTGTGTGTGCGTGTGTGACTGTTACTGTGTGTCTGTTAGTGTGTGTGTGTCTTAGTGTGTGTCAGTGTGTGTGTGTGTCAGTGTGTGTGTCTGTTAGTGAGTGAGTGTTTCTGTTAGCTAGTGTATGCATATCTGTCAGTGAATGTGTGTGTGTGTTTGTGTGCATTTAGAAGGCGAGGAGTGGGGAAGGGTTGGGTGGGGGTGGAACGGGGGGAGGGGGCGCCTGAGTTTTGTCCTGCCTAGGGCAGCACAAAACCAGGATACACCACTGTGGACACATACACCAACTCTAACACTTAGCATAAATATTTACACACACACACAAAATGTTTTTTCCCCAAGTTTTATGGTTGCTTACTGAAGAAAATATGTAATAAAACAAGAGGAATTTAGGGAGACAGAATACACAGAGTCTAAACTATAGACTAATATAGCTAATATAGAAAAAACATATATGGGACCTTAGAGCTTAACATACAGAAAACAGAGAATAATCAGAGAAAAGTCAGGGAAACCAGATGGGAGGGTAAAATAGCTGAGTCAGGGAGTATAGATATGAATATAGTCAACAATAAATAAGATCAAAACCAGATAGGCAATAGATAAATAACATGTTACTGAGAACCAAAACAGAGCCACAACAGGGCATAGAACTAAGCCCTAACTAGCTATTTATAGTGTGGCTCCTTAATTAGGTAGCCACAGTCCCAAAATGTTTGCAAACGCATCTTTTCAAGTTGCACGACATCATTGATGTCATGATGTCAGCGAGCATGTGCCGTGTCAATAAAAAGGGAGCAGAGTTACAGAAACCAGCGTTCAGAATGCTGGTGGAGGAAAGAGGACCATCAGGGTCTGCAGACCTCCCTCAGGCTGTGTCTCAGGCACCACAGTACAAGGTACCCTGACAGACAAGACTTGATTATTGAGGGAACTAAATCTTGGGCAGCACTTCATAACAAAATGTTGCATTTACAGACTCCAGGCACCATGACAACTTGAAATCACTTAAAGGGAAACTATAAGCATCAAAACAACTTTCGTTTAATGAGTCAGTTTTTGTGTATATTGTTTCTGTTTATGCAGCCCTAGTCAAACTTCCCCAGGCTGCAACTTCCCCAGGCTGTTTTTTGTCTCCTGCTCTGTAAATTGAGCTTTAATCACACACAGGATGCTCCTGTAGGCTCTAGCATGTGATAAGACATTTTAAATTAAACACACTGTGCATTAAAGGAAGTTTAAACATTAGAGCTCTCTTTACAGGAAGTGTTTAGGAAGTTTAGGTCACATACAGGGAGGTGTGACTAGGACCTCGAAAACAAAATGATTTAACTCCTAAATGGAAGAGAATTAACCAGTGAGACATGTAGAGGCATGATCTATACACCAACAAAAACCTAAAATTGTTTTGTTGCCTATAGTGTCCCTTTAAGATATCATGGTACTTGGTCTGCAGACATTCTGTGGGCTTCCTGATGGTCCCTCTTCCTCCACCAGCATTCTGAACGCTGGTTGCTGTAACTCCGCTCCCTTTTTATTGACACGGCACATGCTCACATCATCATGGTACTTGGAGTAACCCTTTAAAGGTATTTTGTTTCTAAATATCAAAAGAAACATTGTGACAAATATACTGCTGTAAACCACATGTTTTGAACTGCTCCCATAAAGTCTTGACTTCCTGCTCACAAACGAGATACGTTGTAACTACAGATATTTTTACAGTATAGTTGTCTTCCATGAAACAAACATCTAGGTATAAATATTGCATGCATGCTATATGTGCATTAACAATATACTGGCTTCCTTTTTAGGTCTTTCCGCCGCTAAATTGCTGGTAGAGTCAGGACTCAGTGTAGTAGTGCTAGAGGCAAGAAACAGAGTTGGAGGAAGAACTTTTACGGTCCAGGTGAGATGCTGAATCAAACAATATGCTTTTTAGATTTGAAGATATAATTCATCATGTAATAATCATATATTGACAAAAAAATACAATATTCAATTAAATTAAAATATTCTGTTAAAGGAACAGTATAAGCACCATAATCACAAAATGCAATTGAAGTATTTTTTTGTTGTTGTTTTGTTTTGGTTCTTATAGGTTACCACTCTGTACCTGGATCTGAAAAATAAATATTCATCTGTTATCAGGATGGATGAAACTTGGTTTTGGTTAATTAGAATTTGTGCATTCTTTGGGGAAATATTCCAGCAAAATGTTAGCGAATTTTTACATATTCATATACAGAAAAATAGGTATAAATATTATACCAAACAAGTGGAGCGCTATAAGTAATAGAGGGATACACTCACCCCTTTAATACAATGACAATCCTGAATATTTATGCTTGGATGTACATATAAAAGGAAACAGAAAGAAAACGAAAATATATAGTGCAGATGGTTCCAAAAAGTAGACAAGTGATGGTAATAAATGGCTGAAACCACTCACATGGACGGTAGCCTATGTAATATTGGCTCCGTAAAGAGATCCTTTATGCTCTTTGGGCAGCAAACACACCACTTTGTCCCAAGTAGTACTCTTCCAGGGATATATAACAAAAAAAGAAAACAGAACCGGCTGTGTAGAATGGCACAAACTGTAATAGTGGTATGAATAAAAATGGTTGTGCTCACCTTTGCCAGAGCCCTGGAATCCCGGCTCTGAGGTAAATGGACACTGTGCTTTTTTGGGATAGCACTCTCCCAAATGAAGTTCCTGATGGCTAGGAAGGACTATGGACTAAAGTGTAAAGTAATAGCATTAAATTTATTAGCAGTACAATAAAACAGTATCATTTTACACTAGAAAATAAAAAAAGTCCAATTAAAAGTCAAAAAAATCAGCTAAACGCGTTTCACTCTGTGAGCTTCCTCAGTAGCTGCATGATATCCTCAGGAATCCTTCTTCTTTTTAAATGTTTGAGAGTCCATGTGGGTCCTCCTTTTAGGGTCACGTGGTATACAATTAGCCAATCACACAAGCAGTCTTTTCCCCTAAATTATATGCTGGGAAAGACACCTGTGGTAGAGGTCTTCATTGGCAAACATTGTTGTCAATCATCAATATTGCTTAATTGCACAATTTTCATTGGTGCTAACATAATAGGGCATCCAGTAGTATTAATGGTTGGCGGAAGTGACAGTTTGGATGAATCCGCCTGCCACTCCCGCCCTCCAACACTGACACAAAAGTCTCTAAAATAAGCAAAAAAAGGTAAAAAAAAATATGCCCATTCGGGCTCGTCGCTCCGCTGCGTCGCCTCTAAAGAACTGGCTATATTGCTGCATTACTATAAAAAAAAACGGGCGCCAACAGGGGGGAGTGGTTCCGCCAGCCTCACCGGACACTCCTCCCGAGGCAGAATACAAACCAGAACCAATATTCAGGGAAGGAGGGTCTAGGCGGAAGTTAATATAGGAGTACTTTTTACGGCAGTGGTAGTGCTTCTAATGGAACACACTACTGAAAATGGACTTTTAATTGGACTTTTTTATTTTCTAGAGTAAAATTATACTGTTTTATTATACTGCTAATAAATTTAATGTTATTACTTTACACTTTAGTCCATAGTCCTTCCTAGCCATCAGGAACTTCATTTGGGAGAGTGCTATCCCAAAAAAGCACACTGTCCATTAACCTCAGAGCCGGGATTCCAGGGCTCTGGCAAAGGTGAGCACAACCATTTTTATTTATACCACTATTACAGTTTGTGCCATTCTACACAGCCAGTTTTGTTTTCTTGTTTTGTTATATATCCCTGGAAGAGTACTACTTGGGACAAAGGGGTGTGTTTGCTGCCCAAAGAGCATAAAGGATCTGGTTACGGAGCCAATATTACATAGGCTCCCGTCCATGTGAGTGGTTTCAGCCATTTATTACCATCACTTGTCTACTTTTTGGAACCATCTGCACTATATATTTTTTTTTTCTTTCTGTTTCCTTTTATATGTACATCCAAGCATAAATATTCAGGATTGTCATTGTATTAATGGGGTGAGTGTATCCCTCTATTACTTATAGCGCTCCACTTGTTTGGTATAATATTTATACCTTTTTTCTGTATATTTATATTTTATTGTGGGTAAAGGGTATTCTACTTTTAGTGTTGAGCTGCTTTTATCTTTCAGGCACTGTGTAGTAATACTCTCCTTATAGAGATAGTTATTATATTGTATAATTTTTATAAATTAATTTGAGTGTTTTCAGAAAGGGGTGTCATTTTACACATATCTCACTAATAAAAATAAAATTTCTTGTTATAAGCTAGAATATTATATATATATATATATATCAAATATGATTTGCTGATCTACACGTGTTACTTTAAAAATAATCCCTTAATTCTGTTGCACTTGGAATTATGCAAGAAATTTGGGGAATTATGGAAGAGATTTTGGGGGGATTTTTTTTTTGGGGGGGGGAGACATGCCTTTTTTTTTTCTTTAGTGTGTGTTTGTGTAGAGTGCAGCAGTGTGTGTAACAGTAGGTGTAGCAGCATGTGTAGAAGTGTGTGTTTTAGCGGTGTATATGTAAACTCGTTTGCGCCGTCGTGTGTTTTGCCCTGAGTGTGTGTACAGTGTGTGTAGCAGTACAGAGGTGTCAGTATATGTGTAACAGTGTGTGTAGTAGTACAAAGGTGTCAGTATATGTGTAACAGTGTGTGTAGTAGTACAGAGGTGTCAGTATATGTGTAACAGTGTGTGTAGTAGTAGTACAGAGGTGTCAGCATATGTGTAACAGTGTGTGTAGTAGTACAGAGGTGTCAGTATATGTGTAACAGTGTGTGTAGTAGTACAGAGGTGTCAGTATATGTGTAACTGTGTGTGTAGCAGTATTGAGGTGTCAGTATATGTGTAACAGTGTGGGTAGTGGTACAAAGGTGTCAGTATATGTGTAACAGTGTGTGTAGTAGTACAGATGTGTCAGTATATGTGTAACAGTGTGTGTAGTAGTACAAAGGTGTCAGTATATGTGTAACAGTGTGTGTAGTAGTACAGAGGTGTCAGTATATGTGTAACAGTGTGTGTAGTAGTAGTACAGAGGTGTCAGCATATGTGTAACAGTGTGTGTAGTAGTACAGAGGTGTCAGTATATGTGTAACAGTGTGTGTAGTAGTACAGAGGTGTCAGTATATGTGTAACTGTGTGTGTAGCAGTATTGAGGTGTCAGTATATGTGTAACAGTGTGGGTAGCGGTACAAAGGTGTCAGTATATGTGTAACAGTGTGTGTAGTAGTACAGAGGTGTCAGTATATGTGTAACAGTGTGTGTAGTAGTACAGATGTGTCAGTATATGTGTAAAAGTGTGTGTAGTAGTATAGAGGTGTCAGTATATACATGTAACAGTGTGTGTGAAAATGAGTACAGATGTGTGTCCAGTATATATGTGTAAAAGTATTTGTGTAGCAGTACAGAGGTGTGTCAGTATATAATGTAACAGTGTGTGTAGTAATTTACAAGGTGTCCAGTATATAATGCTTAACAGTGTGTGTAGTAGTACAGAGGTGTCAGTATATGTGTAACTGTGTGTGTAGCAGTATTGAGGTGTCAGTATATGTGTAACAGTGTGGGTAGTGGTACAAAGGTGTCAGTATATGTGTAACAGTGTGTGTAGTAGTACAGAGGTGTCAGTATATGTAATGTAACAGTGTGTGTGAGAGTAGGTAGATGTGTCAGTATATATGTAAAATTAGTAGTGTAGTAGTATATAGGGTGTCAGTATATGTGTAACAGTGTGTGTAGTAGTACAGATGTGTCAGGTATATGTGTAGAAGTGTGTGTAGCCCAGCAGTACAGAGGTGTCAGTATACTTATATGTGTAAAAGTGTGTGTAGTAGTATAGAGGTGTCAGTATATGTGTAACAGTGTGTGTAGTAGTACAGAGGTGTCAGTATATGTGTAAAAGTGTGTGTAGCAGTACAGAGGTGTCAGTATATGTGTAACAGTGTGTGTAGTAGTACAAAGGTGTCAGTATATGTGTAACAGTGTGTGTAGTAGTACAGAGGTGTCAGTATATGTGTAACAGTGTGTGTAGTAGTAGTACAGAGGTGTCAGCATATATGTAACAGTGTGTGTAGTAGTACAGAGGTGTCAGTATATGTGTAACTGTGTGTGTAGCAGTATTGAGGTGTCAGTATATGTGTAACAGTGTGGGTAGTGGTACAAAGGTGTCAGTATATGTGTAACAGTGTGTGTAGTAGTAGTACAGAGGTGTCAGCATATGTGTAACAGTGTGTGTAGTAGTACAGAGGTGTCAGTATATGTGTAACTGTGTGTGTAGTAGTACAGATGTGTCAGTATATGTGTAACAGTGTGGGTAGTGGTACAAAGGTGTCAGTATATGTGTAACAGTGTGTGTAGTAGTACAGAGGTGTCAGTATATGTGTAACAGTGTGTGTAGTAGTACAGAGGTGTCAGTATATGTGTAACAGTGTGTGTAGTAGTAGTACAGAGGTGTCAGCATATGTGTAACAGTGTGTGTAGTAGTACAGAGGTGTCAGTATATGTGTAACTGTGTGTGTAGTAGTACAGATGTGTCAGTATATGTGTAACAGTGTGGGTAGTGGTACAAAGGTGTCAGTATATGTGTAACAGTGTGTGTAGTAGTACAGAGGTGTCAGTATATGTGTAACAGTGTGTGTAGTAGTACAGAGGTGTCAGTATATGTGTAACAGTGTGGGTAGTGGTACAAAGGTGTCAGTATATGTGTAACAGTGTGTGTAGTAGTACAGAGGTGTCAGTATATGTGTAACAGTGTGTGTAGTAGTACAGATGTGTCAGTATATGTGTAACAGTGTGTGTAGTAGTACAAAGGTGTCAGTATATGTGTAACAGTGTGTGTAGTAGTACAGAGATGTCAGTATATGTGTAACAGTGTGTGTAGTAGTAGTACAGAGGTGTCAGCATATGTGTAACAGTGTGTGTAGTAGTACAGAGGTGTCAGTATATGTGTAACAGTGTGTGCAGTAGTACAGAGGTGTCAGTATATGTGTAACAGTTTGTGTAGTAGTGCAGAGGTGTCAGCATATGTGTAACAGTGTGTGTAGCAGTATGTACAGTATGTTTGTGTAAATGTGTATGTCCATGTGTGTGATAGTGTGAGCAGTGGCAGTAATTGCAGTAGTGTGCATAGTAGTTTGTGTGAACAAAGTGTAGATAGCAGCGGGCCGAGACTGGCCAGCGGGCAAACCGGGCCTGCTTAGTTATTAATAATTTTATTTAGTTTTAATCGACTGTTTCTTGCACACATTATCAGAATAGAGCAATATAATGTTAAAAACTGCAGCCCTCTTTACATGGTTTCTTATGAAGCAACATTACTATTCTGCTTTTTTACTAGAATGAAAAGGTAAAATATGTAGACCTTGGTGGTGCATACGTAGGGCCAACTCAGAATCGAATCCTTCGAATTGCTAAGGAATTTGGAGTGGAAACGTATAAAGTAAATGAAGAGCAGCAACTCATACATCATGTTAAGGTAGGAATAAATTCCAAAATGTAAGTTATAAAACAAATCTGAAGAACTCATTTTTACATCATTTTTACATTTATGTTAATTTTTATTTTAGCAATGTGTTTATAATTATATATTTTTTTACATAGTATTGTCTACGGACTATATAATAAATGAGCATATTCAGGAACATTTCTTCACTTTTTAAAGACATTTTGGTCTCAAGTTAATATTGTTGGATAAGCGTTTCAAATGAATGTATATTTTTGGAAAACATTTTTAAAATAATTTTATATTATGATAAATATTTAAATTTTGTAATATCCTGATTTTTTTATATATTGAGATATATTTTATATATGATATATTTTTGAAGATATTTTAAAAGCTTTCTAAAATTGGAATGCTTATCCAACAATATTAAATCAATGTCTTTGTTGTAAAATCTATTACATTTGGGGTAATTGCAGGGGAAATTCATGTTTTCATTCACAATATTACATAATTGCCCCATTGAATAAATCTATTGCCCCATTGCATATTCAGAATATTCATTATTCAAGCGACAGTCTCATTCATGGGAATTATTGCCTATGCATTATACTTACAGTATGAGTGAGCAGTCCTCTGTAGCTAAAAACCTTTTCCATGCAACAGTGTTTAATGCTCTTGTGTATTACACCATGGCCTCAATTTAATTTGAATCAGAAAATATTATTTTGTGTCCCTTGTTCTGTTTTACATGTGATACTAAATTGAAGCTTTTTACCTGCTTAATTCATTGTATGAGAATACATACTAATGTAAGTGGATTGTTTCACTTTTCACTGTTTTTGTTCAGTAAATTATAACACTTTGTTGTATTATTTGCACTATTGGTATAGTGCACTTTTATATTGTATTGTTTGCATTTTATTCATATGCACATATTTTTTCACTTATGTGTAAATTAAGTGGTTTGAACATCACATTGTACTATTTGTGTATTATCTATTGTGTTAAAGACAAATTACACCTTTTTATTTCTGACATTACGTTGAAGCCACATGATATAAAATATGGATGTTAAGTCTTTCATAAAACTAAATGCAATGCTAATTGTCTAAATGAAAACTATTTACAAGTGGTACAATACTTACCTTGCTGTGTCGAGCACTCAGTCCTTAAGTCGCACTGATATTCTACAGTGAAAATTCATACTGCGGTTTTGTGTAGCTTGGGACATTCATTGACTGATTGCATCAGTTGACACTAGGGGTAGGCAACCTACGGCACTAGTGCCATGCACGACACTCGAGGTGTCTTTCCACGGCACTCAAGGCTGCTAGAGCCAAACAGGGTCTGGCCTATCAGGAGTCTCAGTGAAACTTCAGATATCTGCTAATACAAAGAGGTAGTGAAGGACAATCCTCAATTTATGCATTGCAGCACTTAGAGGAAGTGATCTCAGATCACTTCCTCCCATCACTTGTGAATGGGAATCCACACTGTAGTAGAGCAGCCCACAGCTGATGTTGCAGCTCCTGTCCTTGACCTGTACCTGCCCAGGCTGGTCCCCACTGGAACCCAGGGAAGCCACCCACACTGCTAGATATACACAGACCTGCAGAATAAGCCTCCCCTCATACAAATAATACGAACAGCCCACACACAAACATACACAAAATCCCCACAAACTCAACACCACTAACAATCTACATACATGCACACAATCCCACATGCAGCCTCTCACATGCAAAACCCCAAACAGCCCCCATACACTACCAAACACACAATCATAGGCGTGCGCACGGGGTGTGCCGGGTGTGCCTGGGCACACCCTAATCCCCGTGGCACGCCTATGGTTTGAGTCCTGCAGGAACAGCGTCCCTGCACTTTTTTGAGCAGGAACGCTGTTCCTGCAGACACTCAGCACCCCCTGTCTCACCTCTTGCCCCTGTCATGGGAGGGCAAGAGGTGATCGATCCCCCCCCCCCCTCTCTCCAGCTCAGCCGCGGCGAGGGAGCTCTCTGCTGTCTGCGCTCTGCTTCCTCTCGCCGCGCGCTGATGCCGGAAGCCGGAATATGACGTCATATTCCGGCTCCCAGCTACAGCAGACAGCCCGCGCGGCGAGAGGAAGCAGAGCGCAGACATCACACAGCTCCCTCGCCGCGGCTGAGTTGGAGAGAGGCGCCCGCCCCACTGGACCCCAGGGACAAGTCCACGCCAGCACTCCAGGTAGGAGGCTGGGTGGACATTTTTTTTTAATTAAAATGTAATAATTTGTTCTTATGTGTGAGTGTGTCTGTGTGAGTGAGTGTGTCAGTGAGTGTGTGTGTGTGTCTGTGTGAGTGAGTGAGTGTGTCAGTGAGTGAGTGTGTCAGTGAGTGTGTGTGTCTGTGTGTGAGTGTGTGTGTCTGTGTGTGAGTGTGTGTGTCTGTGTGTGTGAGTGTGTGTGTCTGTGAGTGTGTGTGTCTGTGTGTGAGTGTGTGTGTCTGTGAGTGTGTGTGTCTGTGTGAGTGAGTGTGTCAGTGAGAGTGTGTGTGTCTCTGTGTGAGTGTGTGTTTGTCTGTGTGAGTGAGTGTGTGTGTGTGTGTGTGTGTGAGTGTGTGTGTGTCTGTGTGTGGAGTGTGTGTGTGTGTGTGAGGTAAGGTCTGTGTGTGAGTGTGTGTGTTCGTGTGAGTGAGTGAATCAGTGAGTGTGTGTGTGTGTGTGGTTCGTGTCAGTAGGCGTCAGCAGGCGTGTGTGTGTTCGTGTGTGTGTGTCTGTGCGTGTGCTCAAAGTGAGCGTGTGTGTTTGTGAGTGTGTGTGTCTTTTGAATGTATGTGTGTGTGTGCGCCAAAGTGTGTGTGTGTCTGTGAGTGTGTGTATGTGAATGTGTGTGTGTGTCAGTGTGTGTCTGTGTGTGAGTGTGTGTGTGTCTGTGTGTGTGTCAGTGAGTGTGTGTCTGTGAATGTATGCGTGTGTGTGTCAGTGAGTGTATGTGTGTGTCTGTGTGAGTGTGTGTCTGTGTATGTGTGTGTCTGTGTGAGTGTGTGTGTGTGTGTGTGAATGTGTGTGTGAGTGTATGTGTGTGTGTGTCTGAATGTGTCTGTGAGTGTGTGTGTGTATGCATATATATGTATATATATATATATATATATATATACACACACACACACGCAGAGCCGGCGCTATCTGAGTGCCGGCTCTGCTTTAAGCCTCCATGGGCCGGCAGGGAGACCAAAGATCTACCTCACCGGCCCACAGCAGCATGGAGGGAGGCAGGAGAGGACCCAGGGAGCTCTAGACAGAAGCTCCGCCAGGTTCCTCTCGTGATATCTGAGTGTTGCTGCGTCAACGCTCAGATCTCGCGAGAGTTAACTCTAGCCCTGCAGGCTAGAGTTCACTCTCCACTGGACCACCAGGGATGGCACATGGCAGCAAGGATTTACTAATCTGCCAAATCCCTCCAAACATACAGCACACACATACAGCACCTACACACATACAGCTCACACACACACAGTACACTAACCGCACCCTCACAAACACACACAGCACCTTTAAAAAAAACGCAACACCCTCACACACAGCACACTAACAGCACCCTCACAAACACACACACACACACAAACAGCACCCTCACAAATACACGACACTCACACAAACAGCACCCTCACAGGACAAACATACACACACAAACAGCACAGTCACAAACATACACACACACATACACACAAACACCCTCACATCACACTAACAGCACCCTCACACACACATCACACTAACAGCACACAGCACACTAACAGCACACACAGCAGTGTGTGTGTGTGGATATATCTATCTATCTATCTATCTATATATATATATATATATATATATATATATATACAGGGAGTGCAGAATTATTAGGCAAATTAGTATTTTGACCACATCATCCTCTTTATGCATGTTGTCTTACTCCAAGCTGTATAGGCTCGAAAGCCTACTACCAATTAAGCATATTAGGTGATGTGCATCTCTGTAATGAGAAGGGGTGTGGTCTAATGACATCAACACCCTATATCAGGTGTGCATAATTATTAGGCAACTTCCTTTCCTTTGGCAAAATGGGTCAAAAGAAGGACTTGACAGGCTCAGAAAAGTCAAAAATAGTGAGATATCTTGCAGAGGGATGCAGCACTCTTAAAATTGCAAAGCTTCTGAAGCGTGATCATCGAACAATCAAGCGTTTCATTCAAAATAGTCAACAGGGTCGCAAGAAGCGTGTGGAAAAACCAAGGCGCAAAATAACTGCCCATGAACTGAGAAAAGTCAAGCGTGCAGCTGCCACGATGCCACTTGCCACCAGTTTGGCCATATTTCAGAGCTGCAACATCACTGGAGTGCCCAAAAGCACAAGGTGTGCAATACTCAGAGACATGGCCAAGGTAAGAAAGGCTGAAAGACGACCACCACTGAACAAGACACACAAGCTGAAACGTCAAGACTGGGCCAAGAAATATCTCAAGACTGATTTTTCTAAGGTTTTATGGACTGATGAAATGAGAGTGAGTCTTGATGGGCCAGATGGATGGGCCCGTGGCTGGATTGGTAAAGGGCAGAGAGCTCCAGTCCGACTCAGACGCCAGCAAGGTGGAGGTGGAGTACTGGTTTGGGCTGGTATCATCAAAGATGAGCTTGTGGGGCCTTTTCGGGTTGAGGATGGAGTCAAGCTCAACTCCCAGTCCTACTGCCAGTTCCTGGAAGACACCTTCTTCAAGCAGTGGTACAGGAAGAAGTCTGCATCCTTCAAGAAAAACATGATTTTCATGCAGGACAATGCTCCATCACACGCGTCCAAGTACTCCACAGCGTGGCTGGCAAGAAAGGGTATAAAAGAAGAAAATCTAATGACATGGCCTCCTTGTTCACCTGATCTGAACCCCATTGAGAACCTGTGGTCCATCATCAAATGTGAGATTTACAAGGAGGGAAAACAGTACACCTCTCTGAACAGTGTCTGGGAGGCTGTGGTTGCTGCTGCACGCAATGTTGATGGTGAACAGATCAAAACACTGACAGAATCCATGGATGGCAGGCTTTTGAGTGTCCTTGCAAAGAAAGGTGGCTATATTGGTCACTGATTTGTTTTTGTTTTGTTTTTGAATGTCAGAAATGTATATTTGTGAATGTTGAGATGTTATATTGGTTTCACTGGTAATAATAAATAATTGAAATGGGTATATATTTGTTTTTTGTTAAGTTGCCTAATAATTATGCACAGTAATAGTCACCTGCACACACAGATATCCCCCTAACATAGCTATAACTAAAAACAAACTAAAAACTACTTCCAAAAATATTCAGCTTTGATATTAATGAGTTTTTTGGGTTCATTGAGAACATGGTTGTTGTTCAATAATAAAATTAATCCTCAAAAATACAACTTGCCTAATAATTCTGCACTCCCTGTATATATATAGATATAGATATAGATATATAGATAGATATATCCACACACACACACACACGCGGCGTGTGTTTGTGCTTTAGGGTGCACACCCAAATGCAATAGGCTGCGCACGCCTATGCTGTGTGTGTCACGGTTCTCAAAGTGCCAACCAGACATCCCGGCGTGATCGCCCCACAGGTGCCAGACAGAGGATTTTAACCTGGGTCCTTTGCTGTCCAGGGCCTACTATCTGTCTTTGAGCAACAGCAGTTCACAGGCTCTGCCTCTCCCGAGACACGTTTCACCCATTCACTGGGCTTTGTAAATCAATATCTATTTTCTCTGGCAGTGTGCAAATTGTGCAGCAAGGAAGTGTTTAGGGAGCAAGTGAAGGGACATCACACTAGTGCTGGTATGAAGCAATATTTGCAAAGAGACAGCAAGTCTGTATTACTGAGGGAAGAAACTGAACAAGTACTACGGCAGACAGCAGGTCCACTAGTGTTGAATCTGATTCTGTGCAGTTGTCACAACCTACCACCAGTGCTACCTCCTCAGCTACTACTACTAACACCACCCTTAGGTAGAGCAGTACCATTAGTTAACTTGCTCAGAAATGCTTTAGACTTGAGAAAGGGAGGTTCTCCCAAAAGCTTGTCATTAAAAACTAACTTTAGTACAATAAAAAAAGGTATTACAATATATTATTTTAACTGTTTTTTCATATATATATATATATATATATATATATATATATATATTGTAGCGGAGAGGCAATATTACCCAGGTTATCTCCGCTTATAATCCAAGTGAGACTCAGGAACAAGTAAATAGTAAATCCAAAGGCAGGGTTTCCAGCAGGTAAAATACAGCAATATCCCAACAGCAATCCCAATAACTGGACGACACACAGTTTCAGGAGCATAACTGACAAGCCTTTAATCACAGTCTCCTTATAAAGCATGCTCCCATGCAAGGGAGGAACTTACAGTAATTATTACAGTAGCCAATCCTGTCCTGGTAACCTCCCACACATCCCCTCCCCTCAGCCAGCATCATAATCCCCTTATCCAGCACACCAATTCCCCCCGTTTCTGGATGTACCCCTAAACGTAGGGGTACCCCTTTAAATCCTACACCCCCTGATAGCCCTGATCTGGGTGAACAACATATCCAAAAATCACCCAGATCGGACCAGGGGTTCGGGAAAAGTATGGAGGGAATAAAATGACCGACCGCACGAACAGAGATAGCCGAATTCGGTTCCATGTGAATGGGCCTTGCGGTCGGTCCTGGCATAAGGGAATAAAATACACGAAAGCCTCTAGCTATAGAGGCTAGGGAGGGTTCGCCTGAATCCCCTCGTTCGGTATTTTCTATTTACCGAACGAGGGGCCGTTCGGTAGTTTGGAACCGAACGGACCAGGGCTGTGGAGGTCTCAGCGGTGTTCGCCTACTCGAGTGTCCGATTTTAGTTCCAGGCACTCGACGGCAAAACACCGCTGTTCGGGAGTTTTAAAATGGCCGCCGCCACGTGTTCGTTTGTCGAATGGCGGCCACCCCCGAGAACAAAGGACGGCTACTTACTGTTCAATTACCCGTTCGCAACAATGTTGCAACTGGTAATTGAGGACACACTTCACACAGGGAGGTCTGGTTGTTCGGTAGTTTCATTCGAATAAACTAAGGGAATGAAACTACCGAACAATCAGAGGAATACAATTCTTTTTAAATACACAGAAATTACAGCAGATACACGTCTGCAGCTTTATACAGTATTTCTTGTAGGGTCGCCTGGTGCCATCTGCTACACTGCTCCCCCTTGCCCACAAGCCGGCATACACAGTCTGATCCAACACGGATCGGCTTGGGGATGTCCGGGGAGGCCCACGGATCATTTCTCTAGGTCAGTTTGTCGAGACAACCCATCAGCATTTCCATTCTGTTTACCCGGGCGGTACTGGATATTAAAGTCAAAGGGCTGCAGCGCCAGACTCCAGCGCAGCAGCCGGGCATTGTCCCCAGCCACCCGGTTTAGCCATACTAACGGGTTGTGATCCGTGAGCAGGGAAAAAGCTTGTCCGTACAAATATGGCTGTAATTTCTTCAGGGCCCACACCACAGCCAGGCATTCTTTCTCGATGGCGGCGTAGCTTACTTCTCGAGGTAACAGTTTCCGGCTGATGTAAGCCACGGGATGTTCTCCGCCATCGGCCCCGACTTGGCTTAATACTGCTCCCAATCCAAACATAGAAGCGTCTGTGTGGACAAGAAAACGTTTAGTTGGATTGGGAGCTGCCAAGACAGGGGCATTTGTCAATGCATCTTTTAACAACTGAAATGCCTGTTCACACTCCGGGGTCCAGGTTACTTGGCGGGGTAGGTTTTTACGGGTCAAGTCGGTGAGAGGTTTGGCCAGGGCACTGTAATTCGGGACAAATTTCCGGTAGTATCCGGCCGTTCCTAAGAACGCTAACACCTGGGTCTTAGTCCTAGGGGTGGGCCATTGAGCTACAGCCTCTACTTTGGCGGGTTCCGGCTTTTGCTTGCCGCATCCTACCCGATGACCTAGGTACTGTACTTCAGCCATTCCTATGCTGCATTTGGCTGGTTTCAGCGTTAAACCAGCGGCCCTAATCCTATCTAGGACCGCTCCTATATGGGTCAGGTGTTCCTGCCAGGTATTGCTGAAGATGGCAATATCGTCGAGGTATGCGCAGGTATAATCCTGGAACCCATCTAGGAGGCGGTCCACCATCCGCTGAAAAGTAGCCGGGGCGTTTTTCATCCCAAACGGCATGACCTTAAATTGGTACAAGCCGAATGGGGTGACAAAGGCCGACTTAGGGATGGCGTCCTGTGCCAAGGGTATTTGCCAATACCCTTTACACAAGTCAATTGTGGTAAGATAGTGCCCCCTTGCCATCCGATCCAGGAGTTCGTCTATCCTGGGCATAGGATAGGCGTCCGATACCGTCTTCTCATTTAATCTCCGGTAGTCTACACAAAACCGGGTCGTGCCGTCCCGCTTTGGTACTAGGACTACCGGAGATGCCCAGGGGCTGTCCGAGGGCTCAATCACCCCCAGCTGGAGCATCTCATCTATCTCCTTGCGCATGTTCGCCCGTACCGCTTCTGGGATGCGGTACGGGGTCTGACGCATGGGAAGTTGCCCTGGGGTGTCTACTCGGTGAGTGGCCAGAGGAGTGTAACCAGGTACATTAGAGAAGATATCCTGCTTCTCCCTCAACAGCTGTTGTACCTCGCTCCGCTCCTGTGGGCTCAACCGATCCCCCAGGGTGACCTCCCCTAAGTCCCCGGATAACTGACCCTCTCCCAGCAGATCCGGGAGAGGTAAACTGTCGAACTCTTCGGAGTTAGGCGCACATATAGTGGTCACCTCCTCCGAGCGCTCCTGGTAGGGCTTCATCATGTTCACATGGAGCATGCTTCGCCCCCCAGTACCAACGCACGAGCCGATTATATAAGTGGTGTCACACCGTTGTTCCACCACCTTATAAGGGCCCTGCCAGGCGGCCTGCAGCTTATCGTGTCGGACAGGTTTTAAGATTAACACCTTCTGCCCGACCTGAAAGCTACGGTCCCTGGCGCCCCGATCATACCATGTGCGTTGGCGTGTCTGAGCCGCCTGCAAGTTCTCGCGTACCGTCTGAGTTAAGGCCTCAAGGCTGTCTCGGAATGCCAACACATAGGGTATGATGGGGGTACCGTCAGTGCTCCGTTCTCCCTCCCAATGCTCTCTGATCAAATCTAAAGGCCCTCGTACCCTGCGGCCAAACAATAGTTCAAAGGGGGAGAACCCAGTGGATTCCTGCGGCACCTCCCGGTAAGCAAAGAGGAGGTGCGGCAGGAACTTCTCCCAGTCTTTGTGGGTCTCTGCGAAGGTTCGGAGCATTTGTTTCAATGTACCGTTGAAACGTTCGCAGAGCCCATTCGTCTGGGGGTGGTAAGGGGAACTAATGACCGGCTTAATGTCACAAAACTTCCAGAGGCGCTGCGTGACTTCGGCGGTGAACTGGGTGCCCTGATCGGAGACAATCTCCCTGGGGAGTCCCACCCGGGAGAATATCTTCATCAGGGCTTCCGCTACTGTCTCAGCCTGTATATTCGTCAGGCCCACCGCCTCTGGATATCTAGTGGCATAATCTACTACGGTCAGGATAAATCTTTTACCTGACGGGCTTGCTTTGTTGAGGGGTCCTATTAGGTCAACTGCTACCCTGCTAAAGGGTTCCTCGATTATGGGGAGGGGATGTAACTTGGCCTTGCGCCGGTCCCCCCTTTTCCCCACCCTTTGACAGGTATCGCACGTGTTGCAATACCTGCGCACCTCCTGGCTAATTCCCGGCCAAAAGAAACTTTGGGTTAACCTGTATCGGGTCCTGCTGACCCCTAAATGTCCAGATAGCGGAATGTCATGAGCTATCCGTAGTAACTCCGCCCGGTACCGCTGAGGTACCACTAACTGCCTCATCACAATCGGGTCTGACCCGGATACCTGCTTATCCGTCTCCCGATATAACAGCTGGTTGTCCCAAATAAACCTCTCGCCCTCCCCCCCAGGCGTGTCTGCTGTCACCTTGTCCCTATACACCTGCAAGGTGGGGTCAGTCACTACCTCAGCTGCAAATTCGTTAGGAGGGGCCCAGGGGACACAGTCAGGGGAAGGGGAAGGATCTCTTACCTGGACCTCCGGGAGTGTGTTGTAGTCCTGGGTGCGGGCCTGTTGTCGAGTGACCACAGGGTGAGCTTCTCCTGTGGTGGGTGTCTGGGGCTCAAAAGCAGATGTGAGCCTCCCCAGATCGTTCCCCAATAAAACCTCCGCCGGTAACTGCGGCATCAACCCCACCTCCACATGCCCTGCCCCCGCTCCCCAATGCAAATGTACCCTTGCTGTGGGTAGCCGGTATACTGCTCCCCCGGCTACCCTGACGGCCACAGTCTTACTAAGTTTAGCTTGGTCTGAGACCAGGTGACTTTTTACCAGGGTGATGGTGGCTCCTGAGTCACGTAGCCCCTGAACCGCTTTACCCTCCAGATACACGGTCTGCCTGTGGTGCTGGCGGTTGTCTGCGTTAGCCTGGACGGGATCTGCCTCGTGCAGTACCTCCCACTGTTCTACGGTTGTGATGGGAACTGCTGAACCATACGGTGTGGCCACGATGTCCTGGTAGTGATGGGCTGTGGCGGCTCTCGGTGGTGGTGGTGGACCGGGTCGGATCCAGGTGGAACGGTCCCGCAGCTGGGGGCATTCCCTTTTATAATGTCCCCACTTCTGGCAGTGGTGGCAAGGGCCCGACGTGGGCTGGCGGAAACGTGGCTGTGCAGCGGGTGGTGGTGGTGGTAGTGACCTTGGTAGAGCTGGCGTGTAGTTGGTTCCCCCAAAGGTTTTAAAAGGTACTTTTGGAGCTGCAGGTTTTTGCTGCCTGCGTGCATCCAGGTACTCGTCTGCCTTCCTGGCTGCTTCGGTAAGGGAGGTAGGGTTTCTGTCTCTTACCCACTCCTGTACCTCGCTGGTTACTCCTTCATAAAATTGCTCCAGCAGTACCATTTGCAATACATCCTCCATAGACCGTGCCTTGCTCGCTTGCACCCACCCCAAGACTGCTCGTTGTAGTCTGCATGCCCACTCAGCATGTGAGTCTTTCTCCACCTTCTTTAAATCCCTGAATCTCCGCCGGTATGCTTCTGGTGTTATAGCATACCTGGCCAATATAATTTCTTTCACTTTGTGGTAATTCCGTATTTCATCATTTGGTACAGTCCGGTATGCCTCAGCTGCCCTCCCAGTTAACCTCCCTGCCAAAATAGGTACCCAGTCCTCTGCGCTGATTCTATGCAGTGCACACAGTCTCTCGAAATCTTGCAGGAAAGCGTCTATATCTTCCTCTGCCTCCACATATGTTTTAAAAGCCTGGTATGGTATTTTAGGCTTACCTTCTTGTGGCATATTTACTGCAGAGCTGCGTTCTGGGGCCGCTGTTTGACTCCTCAGTATAAATTCCTGGACCTCCGTTATCGTTTTGGAAATAATCTCTGTTGGAGGGTGTTCCCCATAGAAAGACAGCCGAAATTGTACCTGCCTCTGGAACTCCCTTTGTTCCGGTGTTTCTCCCGAATTCCCCTGTTCGGGAACCGAATCGCCTTCCATTCGGTACTCCGCCATCAGTTCAGTGATAAGTGCCGCTTTTGTCTTATTGCTGGCTTGGATACCCCTTGCCTCCAGAAGGTCTTTTAGCGTGGAGCGTTTTAGTGTGGCAAAATCAATCTCCATCCGTACTCCATTTAGGCTTGTTCCTCTGTGAGTCTGGATCCCAGCGCTGCCAACCAATGTAGCGGAGAGGCAATATTACCCAGGTTATCTCCGCTTATAATCCAAGTGAGACTCAGGAACAAGTAAATAGTAAATCCAAAGGCAGGGTTTCCAGCAGGTAAAATACAGCAATATCCCAACAGCAATCCCAATAACTGGACGACACACAGTTTCAGGAGCATAACTGACAAGCCTTTAATCACAGTCTCCTTATAAAGCATGCTCCCATGCAAGGGAGGAACTTACAGTAATTATTACAGTAGCCAATCCTGTCCTGGTAACCTCCCACACATCCCCTCCCCTCAGCCAGCATCATAATCCCCTTATCCAGCACACCAATTCCCCCCGTTTCTGGATGTACCCCTAAACGTAGGGGTACCCCTTTAAATCCTACACCCCCTGATAGCCCTGATCTGGGTGAACAACATATCCAACAATCACCCAGATCGGACCAGGGGTTCGGGAAAAGTATGGAGGGAATAAAATGACCGACCGCACGAACAGAGATAGCCGAATTCGGTTCCATGTGAATGGGCCTTGCGGTCGGTCCTGGCATAAGGGAATAAAATACACGAAAGCCTCTAGCTATAGAGGCTAGGGAGGGTTCGCCTGAATCCCCTCGTTCGGTATTTTCTATTTACCGAACGAGGGGCCGTTCGGTAGTTTGGAACCGAACGGACCAGGGCTGTGGAGGTCTCAGCGGTGTTCGCCTACTCGAGTGTCCGATTTTAGTTCCAGGCACTCGACGGCAAAACACCGCTGTTCGGGAGTTTTAAAATGGCCGCCGCCACGTGTTCGTTTGTCGAATGGCGGCCACCCCCGAGAACAAAGGACGGCTACTTACTGTTCAATTACCCGTTCGCAACAATGTTGCAACTGGTAATTGAGGACACACTTCACACAGGGAGGTCTGGTTGTTCGGTAGTTTCATTCGAATAAACTAAGGGAATGAAACTACCGAACAATCAGAGGAATACAATTCTTTTTAAATACACAGAAATTACAGCAGATACACGTCTGCAGCTTTATACAGTATCTCTTGTAGGGTCGCCTGGTGCCATCTGCTACATATATATATATATATATATATATATATATATATCTCTTCCCTAGATACTACTACCAGTTCCATTTACAGCCACTTTGATTCGCAGCTTAGAAATCCATGTGCTTCTGTTTGTGCTTCAGAAATTGCAAGCTTCTTCCCTCGGACATATACAGTGTGTGGAAATTTACTAAATGAGTGAACTTGGCCTATCCTGACTGTGGAATGGGGGTGGGGGGAGAGTTTAAGGAGAGATGATGGAAAAAAGCAAACAAGGCAAATATTACTGAAATATAAGGGGTAAAAACTAAAGGGGACTGTAAACTTATACAATCTGTTACAAGTCACAAGGTATTGCTATATATCTGACTTTCTCCTGAATACCTTGTCTTTGTTTTTTGAAAAGGAATAAAGTAGGGACAAATGGGGAACTGTAGGCATAAAGGGGGGTAGAGGAAGGAAGGAAGGAAGGAAAGGGGAAAACAAAACAAAGCAAAAAATAAAATAAAATAGAAAAACAAAAAAGTTACCCTTCACGTTCTATTACTGCTGTGATTGTCTGTTGTGAATGTCTGGACTTGTGTTTGAAGATTAGCAAAGCAAAGCAGAAAGAAATTGCTATTTGCAAACTGGAGCGGAGTTATTGCAACAGAACATAAAAACATAAATAACAGTATTAAGTAACTTAAAAAGCAATTTTTGCTGTTAAATTAAAGAGCCTTAATAAATTGCCTTCCGTCTTCCCACCTGTCTCAAAATGGCCCCTAAGAGAAAAGGAAAAGGAGAAAACTCTGCAAACCAGATCAATAAGCGTGTTTTACTCCCCCAAATCTAGCAATGCAGGACGAAAATCACTTCAGGAAATACCATCAGTCACTGATTACCATAATCAAATTCAGAAACTACAGAATGAACTAATGAAAGCGGAGTGTCTATCTCTGAATCTATGACTCTTGTAAATAAAATTATGCTTACACAAGCCTTGGATAATTTGTACGAAAAAATCAAGGCTGATTTTAAAACAAATATATCTTACCTCAAACAGCGTAACGTACGTCTCAGAAAATGTGAACACCGAGGCAAACAAAATCAAAACACTAAGACAGGAATGTGAAACACTTCAATTGCAGAATACAACCATAAAAGATATTCTGGCAAAAACTGAAATCAAATTAGCTGATATAGAGGATCGCTAAAGAAGAAGCAATCTCAGAATTAGGGGTATCCCAGAAGAGATATCCAACAAACATCTTGAAGATTATTGCAGCAAATTAACATCCAAATATATTGAAGACAAATTAGGTAGTTTCCCATTTGAACGTTTGCATAGAATGGAAAAACCTAGGGATATAATCATATGTTTTAAAAATTTCTATTTGAAAGATCTACTGTTAAGAGAATTCAGAAAAAAAAACCTCCGCCAACACTATACAAAGACTTAATGCTGTTTTCAGACCTGTCATTAACCACTAGGACTAACAGTCCTTTAAGAAACAAGAAGATCATGTACAGATGCTCATTCCCCACAAAGTTGATTTTTACAGTGGACAATCAAACTTATACCTTTAATGATACTAATCTTGCTTAAAAAAAAAAAAAAAGCTGTTGCAATTGGGAATTGTGGAAAAATGATATGGAACCCTTTGGTCTATCAACTTAACAACTATGGGTTAATGTCTATGGGGAGGTTGGGGTGGCGTACCTTCCCATAATCTCTATATATTTTTATCTCCACTCTGGCTATTTTTCATCTGCTAGGACTAAACATTTTCTGACATTTTAACTTAGATAAGTGAAACATTGGTTAAAGAATTGGAAAATTTTAGAATAACTATAAAGTAGGAATATAAGAAAATAATTGGTAGAAGTAGAATCACTAACAACTAAATCATAATCTATACTCACATTGGACAAAATCTACCTGCTAATGGAAGAAAATTGAGAAATAATTTGTTTGGGTTGGCTTATGAGAGTAGACTATGCTTAGAACAATTTAAGATGGGTGTTTAGCACCTTAAATATCATGTTGAAACATGGGGAATGGTTTTAGTGAATAATTGTTGTGAAGTATCTACAGATCATTATAGAGGAAACAATTTCAACAGGGGAATAACGTGGGGAAAATAATTTAATATGGGAAACAACACCATTATTATTAATACACTTCTGTAATTTTAAGGTAAATAGAGACCAAAATAAGTAGGTTTCACAAAAATAAATAAATAAATATATATATATATATATATATATATATATATATAAAAAATGGGAATTAACCATAACAAAGATCATTAGTTCACAGTAATTTATATAATCAGATATTTACATATATCCTAAAGATTGTTATAATTGAATGACATGAGGATGGCAGTTGAAAAGATTTTTCTACACAGAATTAATAAAAATAATAAAAAATAAAAAAAATGACACACACACACACACACACTTTGGAAGGGGAAAGGGAAATGTTTTAAACCTCCTAAAGGTGTACAAAGCCTATCACATGTTATTGGAATATTTTCTATAATTTAAGATAGTAATTACGTATATAAGGTGATTTGGGGATTTTTAGCTCACACATGCATAAAGATATTATAGATCAGGGTGTTGCAGTGGATGTGATCTATTTGGATTTTGCCAAGGCATTTGATACAGTTCCACACAATAGATTAGTGTTCAAACTCAAGGAAATTGGTCTAGATGAAAATGCTTGTTCTTGGGTAGAACATTGGCTTAAAAACAGAGTACAAAGAGTTGTCATTAATGGTAAATTTTCAAGCTTGGATAGAGGTGGCAAGTGGTGTCCCTCGGGTCTGTTCTGGGACCCCTTCTATTTAACATGTTTATAAATGATCTTGAATACAGAATTGAAAGTCATGTTTCAGTGTTTGCAGATGACACAAAACTTTGTAAAATAATACAATGTGAGCAAGATATTACTTTGCTGCAGAGGGATTTAGATAGACTGGGGGGCTGGGCACTCAAATGGCAGATTAAATTTAATGTTGAAAAATGCAAAGTTATGCACTTCGGCGTAAAGAATACACAAGCAATGTATACCCTTAATGGAAGCGAATTAGGGATAACAACACACGAAAAGGACTTGGGAATTGTTATAGGCAACAATGTGCAATGCCAATCAGCAGTGGCCAAGGCCAGTAAGGTATTGTCAAGCATGAAAAAGGGCATTCATTCTCGGGACGATAATATCATTTTGCGTCTTTATAAATCACTGGTAAGATCACATATTGAATATGCTGTGCAATTTTGGGCACCTGTTCTAAAGAAGGATATTATGGCACTAGAAAAAGTGCAGAGGCGGGCTACAAAATTACTAAAAGGAATGGAACATATCAGCTATGAAGTAAGGTTAACAACTTTAAACCTATTTAGTTTAGAAAAACGTCGCCTGAGAGGGGATATGATAACATTATACAAATATATTCGGGGCCAATACAAACCATTGTGTGGAAATCTATTCACAAACCGGACTTTACATAGGACACGAGGCCATGCGTTTAGACTGGAAGAAAGAAGATTTTGTCTAAGGCAAATGAAAGTTTTTTTTTTACTGTAAGAACAATCAGGATGTGGAATTCTCTGCCTGAAGAAGTGGTTTAATCAGAGTCCATACAGATGTTCAAACAGCTACTAGATGCATACTTGCAAAAACAGAATATTCAAGAATATAATCTTTCAATGCAGGGTAATAACTGCTTGATCCAAGGATAAATCTGACTGACATTCTGGGGTCAAGAAGGAATTTTTTTTCCTAGCTTGTTGCAAAATTGTGCTTCAAACTGGTTTTTTTGCCTTCTTTTGGATCAACAGCAAAAAACAAATGTGAGGAAGGCTGAACTTGATGGACGCAAGTCTCTTTTCAGCTACGTAACTATGTAACTATGTAATATTCACGTATTTTTGTATGTGTTCATATAACTATGTAACTAATTTCAAGTAGCTCATTTAAAATAATTTTAGAACAAAATAATTTCAGCCAATCGAAACTTGATCATATTTATCAAATACCTATATACTCCTACTTATTATGGGTTATTAAATGTTACCTAATCTAGAAAGTATTATTCATTGAACTTAAGAATGAGAGGAGGAAGATCAAAATATAATATTTTAAATGTATTCATATAACAAAGAGTAAGATTACATTTGTAATTCTTTAAGCTAGACCAGTGGTTCCCAAACTGTGTGCCAGGGTGCCGCGGAATGTTTCCCTGATGCTATGATTATAGCACCGGGTAAACATTACTGCTCACCAGGGACCCGGTCAAGTGTCGTGGTCCTTTAAGATCACGACTGGGCCCCTGCAATGCCGGCTGTGAGGAAGTGACAGCCTGTCGCTTCCTCCCAGCCTCATGCAAAGAGTCGGCGTGGGAGGGAGAGGAGGCAGCCGCAGCGTTTGGAGAGAGGAGCATGAAGAGCTTCAGACCCCTACACTCCTCCCAGCAGGACTAGAACTCCAAGCCACCCTCCTGGACACACAAGGTAAGCTAACAGGATGGTGTCTGGAGATATAAAAAAATAACTTGTGTGTGAGTGTTTGTATGAGTTTGAGTGTGTGTATATTAGTGTGTTTGTGTATTTGTATGTGTGTGAGTGTATGTATGGGTGTGTGTGTGTATGTGTATAGTGTCAGGGTGTTTGTGAGTGTGTGTCAGGGTGTGCATCTGTGTGTGTGTATATGTCAGTGTGCTTCTGTGTCTGTGTGTGCGAAAACATCTGTGTATGTGCCTCTGTGTGTCAGGGGGTGTGTTTTTATGTCAGTGTATGCATCTGTGTCATGGTGTGATCCTGTATCAATGTTTGTGTGTATGTGTCAGTGTGTATCTATATGTGTGTATGTGTCAGTGTCTAGATGAATTTGTTTGTATGTATCTGCGTATTTATATGCATCTGTGTGTTAATGTGCATGAATATCTGTGTAAGTATGTATGTATGTATGTAGTAGTGTATGTGCATATATCCAATCAGTCAAACACCAGCACAACATACAAGCACACTTCTGCAATGTAACACAAATATTACATACAAACACATCCATGCATTCAAAGAAAAATAATTATACTTCATACACATTTAAACACAAATACTTCATACACATTTAAAAGTGAACATTACATTCACACACAGCCCTGCAATCAAACGTAAACATTACATACAAACACCCCCATGCATTAAAACACAATACATGTATACAAGCATCCCTTCAAACACCAACACTGTACATTACACTATAGCGCCAATAAATGCTGCAGTGCTGTACTGATATACAACCTAGAAATTTTGACTTGGGGTGCCTTGGAAAAATAATGAAATATTAAGGGCGCCTTGAACCTAAAAAGTTTGGGAACCACTAAGTTAGACTATTAATTATTCAAAATTGGTAATTATCTAGGAAGTGAGGTTAGGCTTTCAGTATATAAATATAGATAAAGTATAAGGTGGTGAAAAATTCTTTAAGATATGGTAAATTTAAGTATAGCTACAAAGTATGAATATTGGGGTTTAACTGGTATAGGTTGAATTATTATTAATTACGATTCAATATCTGCCTACATAGGACCAAATTTACTACATACAGAATAGTTATAGAACTTAAATGGTTTTAGCCAATCGAAAATAAATGAATACATTTTTGACTGTATATGCTGGAAGTCTTTATACCTCTACTCATTATAAGCTTTCAGAAATAATCTATTATCTAGAAAAAAAAATATTAATTGAATCTAATGATAAGAGAAGAAAGATAAAAACACTATTACAAAGTAAAAAAGCAATCTATTAAGTAAAAAGTTTTTTTTTTTAAATCACAGGGATTTCCTTCACAGGGAATCACAGGGATTTCCTTCCCACAAGCCATTGTGTTTGAGAGATAATTTAGCTCAGATTAAGCTAATCCAGTTATCTCTCAAATAGGAAATCTTCCAAACAATTTTTACATATCGCAAAAATACATGACAACAGCATAGGAACTCCACAAAAATTATATTCCCCAGTAGCCCCGATCTGAGCGCACAGCATATCCCAAAAGCGCTCAGATCGGTTCAGGAAAACAAAAGTTATTTGTGTGCAAAGTTTTGATCAACCGGCCATGAGGTGGTAGCCCAAAACAGTTCCAGAGAATTGGTCAGGCTGGCTGGTCACTTTCAGGAGTTCTATACGAACAAACTGACAAATGCATCTCCTGGCTGTTAAAAAATGAATGCTTCCCTTGTTCGGTAGTTTCTTACTCCTGAACACCGTTCTCCCAGCTGGTCTGGAAGTTGAACAAGTAGGGGTACAAGTTTCAGCGGGGTTGGCGAACAGTTCCACGCTGTGGTTGACCATGTACAGCTGCCTGCGTTCGGGAGAGAAAATGGCCGCCATTTGTTTGCACACGTGCGTTCATATATACGAATGACGATCACCCAGGGAATGCTTGTTTTGTTGTTAACAGTCAGGGGTGGTTGGTAATTACGAGGTGTTACAAAGGGAACGATTCCATTTGAATGCAGGGAAAAATTAGACGATACAAAGTATAATTAAGGGAACACGTACAAGGCTGTGACACTAATGTTTAGGCTTGATTAGAAGACTGTGCTTGTTCCATTCTAAATATAATAAAAAGAAGGCTTAATAAGTAATCTGTGGGTAAGTATTAATGTTCCTTTTGATTATGATACTGAACACAAGGCTAGAGGCCATTAACATATCAAAGGACCCCCTATCTGAGGGAATCTAGACATATGGCAATTTAGAGAGTTAGTTTATATTTAAACCAGATCTCCAGGCCACTTTTGTGTGACTTCTCACAACTTACAGAGAAACTCTGTTGGGGTCCCAGCTTCAAAGAGGAATTTAGGTTGTAAGCTCTGACCTCCCATACAATCAAATTAACCCCTTTTGGAATTGACCATTTCCACCTCTACCAAGCAGCCAGTTCATCTATGCACTACACAAATTGCATTAAAAGACAATATTCCATAGTGCAACAATGAATTATGCACCCTTGCCATGACACTATGCACTTGACTTGCTTTGGATTTTAAACACTTAACTGAGGCCGGCCTGTGAATGACCAACTGCGAGCTGTGTTGGCCGCTTGGCGCCCCTATTGCCATGGCGCCCTGTGCGACTGCACAGCTCACACACCCCAAAGGCCGGCCCTGTATGTGAATGTATATAGACTGTGTGTAGCCTGGAGATTTGTGCATTCTGTTTTGTTTGAATCATGATTTATCTGAATCATGGGCGTTCAGTGATTTATCTGAATTGCCATAAAGGCCAATCACACACCAAACGCAGGATGATGGAATGGAAAATATGATGATTTGGGGGGAATGGGGAATAAGCAGTGCCGTTTGCCATGATGGACAAAAGGGATGCCTAATCATTTTAGCTGTATCTCTTGTTCAATTAGGAAATAGAAAAAAAAGGTGAAAGATGAAAAAAGATGATTAATGATTAGGTCACTACAGGTTACATCTATTTTCAGATCAAGTGAGAAGTGACCAATGGAAGGAAAAAGTAGAAGAAAAAGAATCTGCATATTTCCAAGGAGGGTTCTTTCAAACAGCATGACATCAGCTAATGAGGAAACATATTGTGCATCATATGCATATCTCAGGTCAGACTTTGGAACTTGGGCACAGAAACTTGAGAAATCATGTTTCCACACCTATTTTAGAGTTACAAGTTTAGCATGCCAATTAGCATAGAAAGACATTGTGTTTTAGACTTCATTCTGCACTTCTACAGGTACCCTTAGCAATGGATGTTGTTTAAAATATAGCATGGGTTGTGATCTAAAAGGATCAGTGACCAGAAACCAGTCATGGACTGCAATTTTAACCTTGTGGGTCTTTTCAGCATGGCACTGGTTCTGGCCTGGAAGTTGAAGTTTCTTTGAGATTGTGACAAACTGCCTTTTGTTACTGGGTTTTTATGTGGCCAACTGCCCTTTGCCCCTGGCTTTTGGAGGAGCCTGATTGCCAGCCTCCTGACTCATGACTATGGCCCTGTGGTGTATGGCCCTTTAAAAACTACATATGGGACTTTTAAAAGACTGTTTCTGCCCCTTTGATTCCATGGGGGAATGTGCCTCCTCCCCTCCCCCTTTAATACCTATCCCATTGTTCTCCAGCAGGGCGTTGTCCCAGGGACACTGCCAGACCAGTTTAAGCTGGCTGCTTTGTCCCTCCTCAATCTCTCATCAGCAACTGCAAAACTTTAACCCCATGGCAAATTTACTCTGTTCGTGGGATATGAGCGCTGTTCACCTATATTGGGGGTTCTGTGTGGTATAATAGGAATTATGTATTTTTATGTATTTTACTGTTAGTATAAAATGGAGATATTTTCTGTACCTGGAGATAATTGAGTTTACTGCAGTTCCTTAAGCCAATTATCTCCAGGATAGATGGGAGGGATTTTACTGTGTATATGGGAGTGATATTATGTTAATTAATGTTCCCATTGGTTTGTGTCCCTTTTGTCATAGTTTACCACCAGGTCCAGGGGGTGTGCATCTGGCCTGAAAACTTGCATAAAAGAAAGCCCTTTGGTGCTGATTAAACAGATCATCTTGTGCCTTCATGAAGTTTCGGCTCATGTTTGGGGGATTGGAGAACTACACTTTGGGGATTGCTATAATCACTTTACTCCCCAGGGTATAATTACTAAGTTCTGCTAAGAGCTTGTTCCTGTTCCTGCTCTCTGGAATTTGGAAAGGTCGACCTACTGGAAGCTGGACCCTGGTCTTGGGTCCAGAGTGGGTGGAGATGGCGAGACCCCAACCAATCGGTGACGGTTATATTTTATAGGTTTAGTTTATTGCCCCCCTCTCACTATTATTAGGGTGAGGTGGGTAGGTTGGGTGTTTTTATTGGGGGGGGTAACTATGGTTTTGGGGACCCCTATTCACTTTATTAGTTGTGGTCCCCACCCACCGGTCATGGGTGGGGTCCTGGGGGAGACATTAGGTCCCCCTTTTTTATAAGGGTCCCCACCTGCCGCTCATGGGTGGGGACCTGGGAGGACATCAGGTTCCACCTCATTATTTAAGGTCCTAACACACCGCTCATGGTTGGGACCCTGGGGGGGACATCAGGTCGCCCCATTATTTATTTAGGGTCCCCACCCGCCGCTCATGGGTGGGGACCTGGTGGGGACGTTATGTCCCCCCCATTATTTACTTATTAATGGTCCCCATCCACCGCTGTGTGGGTTAATTCTATTAAACAAATGAAACAAAACTAAAAAGGTAATGCATTTGCCCTTTTGTTTCGTTTATATGGTTTTCGTTTAGGTTTTAGTAAATGAATACAAAAAAAGGATTTTCAGACGAAAATCATATTCGTACGACAACGAATGCACATGTCTATTTAGTAGTAGTAGTAGTAAATCCACCAAGCAGCAACCTATTTTTCAAAGCAAACATCTTTTTTGGATTAATTAACTTTAATGTCCCCATTTATATTATTACTAAAAGCAAAGCCATTTATCAACAATAGTACATCTTAACCTGAAGACAAAATTGAGGGAGGGTAAGGTTCTTGTTCCCCAAACCACCTTCAGCATTAGAGCCAAATCCTCTCAGCATCTTAACACCTCTTCCTCAGCTATAAATACTGATTACACCTCTGTTTCTGCAGTCACCATCACCACCGTCACTGCTACAGGTAGTGCTAGTCAACTAACAGGATAAAGGAACTATCAAGTCCGGTACATACAAACAACCACCCAGGAGGCAAATGTTTGCACTCTGCCTTTTTATGCTAAGTGACTCAACGTCAAAAATAGCAAATGAGATTTAGTACAGACTGTGCTACAATGGTTGAGTGTCAATATCTTTGACCAGTGTTCTTCTGAAAATGTGGTCTCCAGAGCCTGCTCCCATCTCCTTTTAAATAAAGCTCGACTGAGATTGTGTTTTACATATAACAACTGATACATCGTTGATATTCCATGTGTAACTGGATCCCCCCTTCTGCATAGGTTTTCTAATTTTGTGGTGCATCTATTCAATCAATATATTAGGGATCAACCGATAATCGGTTTTACGATATTATCGGACGATATTCAGTATTTTCGGCAATATCGGTATCGGCCAATATAGATACCGATATTGCCGATAATACCTCCTAGGACCACCAGGCCATTACAAGCCCGGCGGTCGTGGGGGGGCCCGCAGGAAGCTGTTACTTACCTTCCCAGCAGCTCCTCCAGCTCCCTGTGTAAATCTCCCTGGGTTACCATGACAACGCTCTGCGCGGCACTAAGGGCCGCAAGATTTACACAGGGGAGCTGGAGGAGCTGCTGGGAAGGTAAGTAACAGCTTCCTGTGCCACCCCTGCCCCCCAGTACTTAACAAGCCACCGGACCACCAGGGAATACTATATCCCCCATCCTGGTAAGAAGCAGAGAGGGTGGACTAAAAAAACAAAAACAAAAAAACATTTAAATATTAAAAAATATATAATTAAAATAAAAAATGCCCCCCATTTTACACAAATTACATCACTACACAAACACACACTACACAAACACACACACTGCATTATATAAACACACAAACACTGCATTATATAAACATACAACACACAAACTGCATTGTACACACACTGCATTATATACACACACTACACAAACACACACACTGCAATATATACACACACAATACATTCACTTTAACCACACTACATTCACTATACACACTACAAAAACACACACTCTGCATTCACTATACACACTACACAAACACACCCTGCATTCACTATACACTACACAAACACACACTCTGCATTCACTATACACACACTACACAAATACACACACACTCTGCATTTTTTTATATAGATTCATAAAAATGTTTAATTTGAATATATCTATATTTTTCCATGAATGTAGGTGTACGATTATCTACCAGTTCTTCTATTTTCATTATCCCTAAGTGGCTCAAATCATCTTGAATAATGTTTTATCTCACCTATCTCTAATCTTAGGGATTCCTCCTGCGAAGTCTAGGTTGTGAATTAGTGGTAATAGAGGACTGGGTGTAGGTGCCACTAATGTATGCTTCTTAATTTGAAACCACACTGTTGCATGTATGGGGCTACCTGGAGGTATTTGTTGGGGGATTGTTGGCTTTTGTAACCACGTCAAGGGGGTAGGACTTGATTTCTCTTCCATGGCTTTTTAATCTATTCACATGCCATTCTTGTGTTCTAAACATATGTGCAGCTTGATGAAATTGCTTAGAATATTGAGGTAGAATAGTTATCTTAAGGACATTAATACGCCCAAACAATGATATTAATTGCGTATTCCATTTGCTTAGATCTATCCAAATTTCTTTTAGTAGTCATAAGTGGTTGGTCTGATAGGTTTGAGATGGTTCTGAGGTCATCCAAATAACCAAATACTTAATTTGAACTGTACACCACTTAAATGGAAATTGCGCTACTAATTTATTTTCCTGAGCTGGTAGTGAGATGTTTCACACCTCACATTTAGATGCATTAAGCTTAGGTTTGATAATAATTCAAACTTATTAATTTCTAATATCAAATTTGGTAGGGAAATTCTCGGTTTAGTTAAAAAAAAACTGCATGTCATCAGCATATGCCACTATTTTATGTTCCACTTGTTTAAAGTTGTAACCAGTGATATTTGGATTTCTCCTTACCGCTTGTAATAGAGGTTCTAATGTAAGGGCAAATAAGATTGGGGAAAGGGGACAGCCTTGACGGGTTCGGTTGTTTATCTATACTGTTTTTGAAAACCTCCCATTTATGTCTATCCTAGCATTTTGGATGGTATATAGTGATCTTATCCACTGCCTTATATTTTTCCCAAATCCCATTCGTTTCATGCATATCCAGTCCACCCGGTCATTACTATCTGCATCTGTAGATAGTAAAATTAGTGGGTGTTTCTCTTTTTTTGCCAGATGTATAATATTATATACTCAGTAGATATTACCCCTTGCTTCCCTTCATGGAATAAAGCCACTTTGATGCGGGTGGACTAGATCCCCAACACAAACCTGCATCCTTGCTGCTAAAACCTTTGAAAACAGCTTTATATCCAGGTTCAGCAAGGATATAGGTCTGTAGCTACTAAATGACTAAATTTTTCCCTTCTTTTGGAAGAATAGTAATATATGCCGATAATGAGTCTGGCCCAGGTGCTTTACCTGGTTTCATAGGTTTTAGAGCTAAAAATAATTAATTTTGTGTAATTAGACTGTCTAGTGTTTTAGCTACTGTGGGTTCTACCCCCTTGCTTATGGTGTCAGATAAATATGTTTGCATATCTTTGTTTCGTGCACTCGATACACCAGTTAGTTTACATAAAATCTTTCCCACTCAATCACCTTATGCCTATCCCATGCATGCTTAAACTCCTTTAATACTTTGGAATATTTGCATGTCCTCTCGATTGCTATATGCATAAATTACATCACTTCTACCTGTTCTCCCTCCCTCCCCCCAACTCCCCCTTATAACCCAAGGAAAAAACAGATGATATTACCGACCTAGGTGTCTGTGAAAGGGGATGCAAGCCTCTCTAACCCGAGCCTAGTGCAACAGCCCAGGTTTAACCTATTGATCATAGAGGCAACTGCAGGGCCGGACTGGCCCACCGGGATACCGGGAAATTTCCCGGTGGGCCGCGGCACCTGGGGGCCGGCCGCGTTCCTGGCTGGAGCCGGGTGGCAGCTTCCCCGGTCCGGCGGCCCTGCTCCTCTCACTGCCAGGGGCGGGCTGGGCCGGGGGGCAGGGAGGCAATTGCCCCCCAGGCCGCCCTAAATTCCTGTAAGACCGGCCGCTGCAGGGCCGGCCCTTTAAATACTGCAGCCGCCTGAGTGCTCTGTTAAGAGCGGTCAGGCGGCTGCAGCTTCTCCCCTCCCCTCCCCTGTAGCGTGGCCGAGCTGCACTCCGGTCCGCGGTGGCAGGCCGGAGTGATAGGAAGGTGCACACTGAG
>OW240919.1:150192905-150257599 GCA_933207985.1 Pelobates cultripes
GGGATGCTCCAACACAGACGCATGCTGGAAGGGCTGCAGAGTCCAAGGCACTTACATTCACCAATGGTGGGAATGCCCCCACATATCCAAAACTATGGATGGCCGTGGCCGACCTCACATCTTAAATCTTACACACAGACATCCCTATGGACCCGTGGGTTTGGCTGCTCTCGAAACCCCACGCTCCATTGATCAGATCTCAGAACAAACTACTCACGAAAATCACACTGGCCACTAGATGCACAATAGCGGAACAATGGGGCAACCAAAATATACCCACCCTAGGGACAGTGATCCACAAAACAAAAGAATCCACGGAGATGGATAAACTCTCGGCCCTTATCCATGGCACAACCCACCAACACAACAAAATCTGGGACCCATGGCTTATACACCACCTAACCCACGCCCAATAAGACCTGACAAATGATTACCCAACCAACAACCCCCCCTCCACACTTGACACTCCTGCACCAACCCTACTACTGCCACGAAAGCCATACGTACCCTACACTGGATCACACATCAGACATAACCCATCCCACCACCGGCAAATACCAAATTCATACGGTTCCTCCCCCAGGGAAAGACACCAAACGACCACACCTACCCAACTGAAGACAACTAACACTCACTAACCCACTCAGACGCAACGTGGACGCTGGAAGACCAAATATCAACCCCTTGGAAGGAACTAAAAACCTGAAACTCACCCACCCTCTCCCAAATGTAACCCACAACATCCACCCTACACTAACAGATGACAAACCACAAGCATACCATACCTCATGGAACATCGTGAGGAACATCCCACAGAGAACTACTAGAAAACAAACAACAGCCATAAAGCTACAACAGTAATCTCACTCATATGTGTGAAACTCTTAAACAGAAAAACACCTGACGATCAGCGCTCACGTTAGATTTCCCTAATCCCCTCCTCTTTCCTTTTTGTACCCCCACACTAACCCCAAGACCAAACAAATATGAAAGACGGAAGATGGTTATGAATGTAGAATTTATTGTATTTTAGCACGGCAACGCATGCTGCCTTCACCATCGAATCGCCTGCACACCTTTGTGATATGTATGTGAACCACAAAAAGTATATATATGTTATACGACAACTGAACCGATCACTGTGCCCCCCTCTCTTTTTCTGTATCCCGTACCCCATAAAACAAAATCCTCAAAATAAAGAATTATAAAAAATAAAAAAAATGAAGGAAAGAAAGGGGCATCAGTTATGAAAAAGGACAAACAAGTTATTTGTTACATGAGAGGTTACAGAGGAAGTAAAGACAAATAAGTCAATGGGACCTGATGGAATTCCCCCCTAAGTTATTAAAAGAGCTTAGTGGTGTACTAGAAAAAACATTAACAGATTTATTTAACCAATCTTTGTTAACAGGAGTAGTCCCAGAAGATTGGAAGTTAGCAAATGTTGTGCCCATTCACAAGAAAGTAGTAGGGAAGAGTCAGGCAACTATAGGCCAGTAAGCCTTACTTCAGTAGTGGGGAAAGTAACGGAAGCCATGTTAAAGGATAGGATTGTTGAACATCTAAAATCACATGGATTTCAAGATCAGAGACAACATGGGTTTACTTCAGGGAGATCATGCCAAACTAATCGTACTGATTTTTTTGATTGGGTAACGAAAATAATAGATCAGGGTGGTGCAGTAGACATTGCTTACCGAGATTTCAGTAAAGCTTTTGACACTGTTGCACATAGAAGGCTTGTCAATAAACTGTAATCTTTAAGTTTGGATTCCAATATTGTTTAATGGGTAAGGCCGTGGCTGAGTGACAGGCAACAGAGGATTGTAGTCAATGGAGTAGTCATGGTCTTGTCACCAGTGGGGTAACTCAGGGATCTGTACTTGGACCCATTCTCTTTAATATTTTTATTAGTGATATTGCAGAAGGTCTTGATGGTTAGTTATGTCTTTTTATCGATGATACTAAGATATGTAACAGGGTTGATGTTCCAGGAGGGATAAGCCAAATGGCAAATGATTTAGGTAAACTAGAAAAATGGTCAGAGTTGTGGCAACTGACAGTTTATGTGGATAAGTGCAAGATAATGCATCTTGGAAGTAAAAACCAACAGGCAGAGTGCATAATACTTGATAGAGTCCTAACCTCAACATCTGAGGAAAAGCATTTAAGGGTGATTATTTCTGAGGACTTAAAGGTAGGCAAACAATGTAACAGAGAAGCAGGAAATGCTAGCAGAATGCTTGGTTGTATAGAGAGAGGTATTAGCAGTAGAAAGATGGAAGTGCTCATTCCACTGTACAGAACACTGGTGAGACATCACTTGGAGTATTGTACGCATTACTGGAGACCGTATCTCCAGAAGGATATTTAGAGAGAGTTCAGAGAAGGGCTACTAAACTGGTTCATGGATTGCAGGATAAAATTTACAAGGAAAGGTTAGAGGAACTTAACATGTATAGTTTGGAGAAAAGACAAGACGGGGGGAGGGGTATGATAGAAACATTTAAATACATAAAGGGTATCAACACAGTAAAGGAGGGGACTATATTTAAAAGAAGAAAAACTACCACAACAAGAGGACATCTCTTAAATTAGAGGGGAGAACATTTAAAAATAATATCAGGAAGTATTCCTTTACTGAGAGGGTAGTGGATGCATGGAATAGCCTTCCAGCTGAAGTGGTAGAGATTAACACAGTTAAGGAGTTTAACCCCTTAAGGACCAAACTTCTGGAATAAAAGGGAATCATGACATGTCACACATGTCATGTGTCCTAAAGGGGTTAAGCATGCGTGGGATAGGCATAAGGCTATCCTATCTATAAGATAAGGCCAGGGACTAATGAAAGTATTTAGAAAATTGGGCAGACTGGACTAGATGGGCCGAATGGTTCTTATCTGCCGTCACATTCTATGTTTCTATGAGGTTGATATTAGTGGCAAAAGTATGTTTGTCCACCAGGGATGGAGTTAAAGGACTGAAGAAATTGTTGATAGAATGGGGCTGTAAAAGCTTTCTAGTAAATTATAAAACCATTTCGGAGCAGACACTTGTCTATTTTGGATGTTTTAACCACCAGGATAAGCTCATCTACCATCAGGTGTCCATCCAATATAGTATCTTTGTCAGGAGGCAGAGTTTTTCCAATGTATTTAGTCAAATAGCATTGAATGTCTTGAACCATTCCTTGTCAAGCTCAATACATCTGAAGTTTTGGAAGAAAATAGTGGTAAAAGTATGACTGAAAATTGATGAACCTTATTTATTTTTTCTCTAACCCTGGGAATGCATGTTGAGCTCCTTTCAAGCATGCAGACTACCGTAATAGCCTGACTCTCTCAACCCCTGAAAAAAAAAAAAGAGAGTATGACTAAAGGAAGGCTTTTTGCATAGTGTTGACTAATTTGGAAAGCTCCCTAGGAAGGTTGAATATGTTTGAGTAACCCTTGGAGTTACTCTTTTGTTTCCTCAAGGCAGAGCCCTTTTGTATATAAAAAAAAATAAAAAAAAATACAATTTACATATTTGTGGGCTTCTCAGAAGGAAAGGGGGAGCAACACTGTTCCTATTTACTTTTTTCTGTCTAGCTTTGACCTTATTATTTGGTTAATATTAATACTTATATAGTAATACACCAGTCTATCCATTCATGCTTTACCTGTTATTCAAATAAAAACATGTATCACAATGTGGGATACATTTTTATTACCTGTAAGATGTGAATTGGGGTAGGTTTTGTAGGAAGGGATGTGGCAGAAAGGATGCGAATGACCAATGGATTCAATTCTCGTTTCTGCTCCTCTGACAGCAATGGTGCATCTGTTACGAGAGTTATATAGCCATCTAACACTTTATCCGATGTATCATGCAATCGTTCTGTCATGCATAGTTCTCCTATATGGGAAAAAACAAAGAAAAACTTTCTTTGCAACTTTCAGTCAATGTATGATGTTACAATTTAGTAAATGTAATCATGCAACTAGTGTGTTGATAAAAAAAAGACATTTTTTTACATATTTGGTCCTTAAGTTGATTCAGCTGTTCTCTCTACTTCAAAGAGAATAGTATAAATTCCACACTTACACCTACTCAAAACATGGTTTAGCTAATAACCTCAAACATAATCAAATATTAAAATGGATCAGTTAATGTGTTAATGGACAATGTCACAATAGATATCTGCAGGATCCGTTTCATCATATTAAGTAGGACTGGGGCCTCCTCTACATTCGTCCTGGAACACTATTGTTGTACCATATTTTATTGATGGTGCTTTTTGTGGTCCTTCACAGGACCACGGGATTTACTGCCACATCCTAAATTACTGATTATAAATCTCATTTTCTTCTGTTAGAAATTAATATTTATAAATGGCATTTGCACAGAATGCACGTCATGGTTGACTGTATATTTATTACCTGTTCTATGTTAAATTCTGTATATATGTTGTGTGTTAATATTGGTTTTGCATTTTATTGTACCCTATTGTAACGATGCAACATTTTGTGGACCCCGGACATGCTTGAAAATTAGAGAAAGCTCAATGTATCCTCCCTGGTAAAATATTTTATAAATAAATACATTTGTGTCCCCCTAAAAGGGAGTTTGTCACAAACTTACCTTTAACTGGCGCCCGCGCCGCTCCTCTCCTCAGGCAGAACGCACGGCGTGGCCGCATTGCCTCAGTCCACGCTGCTCAAATTCTCCACATGGCTACATGAATAGAATGCTTACCTTCGGTCCCGCGAATGGCTTCCTCTGCTAGTTTGAGGGATGAACTGCAACCTCTAAAAATAAAATGTAAAGTGACATTACCTTAAAGGGACAATGTCATCTAGGTGACCCAATGTTGTTTGGGCTCGCAGAGATGACGTGGACCAATGGGAACTTTTTTGAACCTATTTAAGGCTTGCTTTAGCCTCCATTCTCTGCCCTATTGTGGTTTCTGTTTTGATCCTCATTTAGTGCTCCTAGTGATTTCATTGTGACTTCCTGTATTTGACCTCAGCTTCGTATTTGACTCGTGATTTCTGGTATCCTGACAATTGGCAATAGAGAACTAATGGCCATTATCGTAGCCTTGTAGGAGTGGTGACACCTCCTAGAACAGGGGTTCCTAATCCAGTCCTCAAGTACCCTCTAGCAGTCCAGGATTTAGGGATTACCCCTATTGTGTCTAAAGTGTCTTTGTTTTGTTTTTTTCTAAAAACACCTTTGACACATTGGGTAATCCCTAAATCCTGGACTGTTAGGGGGTACTTGAGAACTGGGTTGGGAACCACTGTCCTAGGAGGTTCGAAAGATCACATCATACTGCTAACGGATCATAAGAACCTTCTGTACCTCAGAAAGGCTAAACGGTTGAATTCCAGGCAGGCAAGATGGTCTCTCTACCTGTCCAGATTACATTTTTTTATTATTTATAGATCTGGACCACGCAATGCCAAAGCCAATGCTTTGTCCAGGCAGGTCGATGTGAGTGACGAGGACAGACCAGAGGAATGTTACATCATTCCCCCGGAAAGAATCGTAGCTACAACAGTTCTTTCTGTATCCTCTTCGCTGTTAAGTCGCGTTATATCTACCAAATCTGATTCCCCTGAATGCAAGCCTAATGATGAATTGTTTGTTACCCCTATTGTCAGACATGTAGTTATGTCTTTTTTAGACATGTGCAATTTGTTTCGTTCCGAATGTAAATTCTGCCGAGTTGCCGAATTTCTGAAGTGCCGAACCGAACCAAATTGCCAAAGTGCCGAATTTTGGAACTGCCGAAGTGCTTCGGATTTCTGAAAAGTAACAAAACAAGACAGGTAGGGAAAATTACGGGAATGATGGCAGGAATCTAACCCTTCACCTATCCCTAACCCTAGATGTGTAAGTGGGTGTGGTGGGTAGGGTTAGGGAATTGCCTAAGTCGCGAATTTTGGAAGTGCCGAACCAAATGTTTGCCCATGCACATCCCTAGTCTTTATGTCATGATAGCAAACCTGCCGAGCACCCTGGAATAACCAAGACCACTAACCTTGTAGCTTGAGACTTCTGGTGGTCTTCTCTAAAGAGGGATATTAAAGACTTTGTGCTTTCTTGTGACAAATGTGCAACTAACAAGACCATTCACAGGGTACCATGTGGATTGATCCAACCTTTACCCATACCCACTAAACCCTGGTCCAACTTATCTATCGATTTTATAGTAGAACTACCCCCTGCTTATGGATATACTGTCATACTTATGGTCGTAGATAGGTTTTCTAAGATGGCACATTTCATACCCCTGAGGAAACTCCCCTTCTCTGCTGAATTAGCTAGGGTTTTCTCCAGGGAGGTATTCCATCTACATGGCATACCAGAACAAATTATAACAGACACACGTAGTCAATTTGTTTCTCCCTTCTGGAGGGCCTTCTGCTCGAAGATGGGTATTGAGTTGTCCTTTTCCTCCGCCTACCATCCTCAGACTAATTGATCTGCCGAACGTGCCTATTAATCTCTTGAGCATTATCTACGTTATGTTTCTCTTCACCAAGATAATTGGGTTGACCTGCTTGCTTGGGCTGAGGTTGCTCGCAATAACGCTGCTCACGAATCCTCTGGGTCAAGACTTTTTTACGTAGTCTATAGCCGGCATCCTGTTCTCCCAACTGCATTCTCCTCACAGGGAATGCCCGCTCTGGATGTGCATATGGCTGGTTTATGTGGGAGCAGGTTCAACAATTATATTATTTTATTATTATATTTTATTTTTATTATATTTTATTATATATTATTTTTTTTTTCTTGATTATCAACAATTACTGCCTAAAGAGACAGAAAGCACAGGCGGATAGGCATCACCGTGTGGCTCCTTCCTATGTGGTCGAGGATAGGGTTTGACTTTCTACCCAAAAAGTCTGTCTCTGTGTGCCCTGCATGAAGTTCGGTCCTAGTTTCATTGGTCCTTTCTGCATCTTGTGCAAAATGAATCCTGTATCGCCCTAGAATTACCTCATTCCATGCATTTGCCTGATGCCTTCCATACCTCCCTGTTGTAACCTATGATCTGTAATCGGTTTACTGGACCTTGCACTCCTGTATCGGTTGAGGAGTATGAGGTTGCAGCTATCCAATGGGAACTCTTTTGAGCCTGTTTAAGGCTTGTTTTAACCACCATTCTTTGCCCTATTGTGGTTTCTGTTTAGAACCTCGTTTGACTCTTCATTTCTGGTATCCTGACCACAGCTTTGTATTTGACTTGTGATTTCTGGTAACCTGACCCTGGCTTCGTATTTAACTTGTGATTTCTGGTATCCTGACCCCGGCTTTGTATTTGACTTGTGATTTCTATTATCCTGACCCAGGCTTTGTATTTGACTCAGAGTATTGCTGTAATCCTGACCTTGATTTATCTTGACCCTGTTTCTTGTTGTATGGTTGTATTGACACGTTAACTTTGGCCATTCTAAGGCTCGGTAATACGTCTTTCGAATCCACCTTTTGCGTTTTTCCTCTTTCCTGCGTGTTGGGATATGACTCCCGTGACAGAGTTTCAGTTTAATAAAAAATGTTTAAATAGACAGTAAACTAGAATTATGCCCAAGGTACTAAAGTATCAGTTTATGTTACATAAAATGTACAAGACATCAACATTGTATTATTATTAGTACATACATTATTATGCATTAATACTTAATCAATATTATGCATCTTATAGTATAAGGCATGGGTCCTCAAACTCCGGCTCCCCAGATGTTGCTGAACTACAACTCCCATGATTCTCTGGCTATCTATGTAATTCAAAGAATCATGGGAGTTGTCGTTAAGCAACATCTGGGGGGCCGGAGTTTGAGGACCCATGGTATAGGGTATATTCTTCTCCATTAGGTTCCAAAACCTTATATTTAAAAGATACATTTAACATCTTTAAATTGCCCACTGGCAAATATATTCAGGTTAAATTTATAACATATATGTATGTCATCAAATTGTGCAATTACCAGCAAGGAAAGGCTTCAAGCTCATGGCCAGACTGAGACATTTCTTTTCTGGTTTTGTAGACAGAGCACTCGAGATTTTTTCATGTTTAACAGCTCCTAGCGATCTCCTTCTATCTATTAAAAAAACAGCAAAATATAGTATTTAATGTAAATTATATGAGAAAATTGTAGCCTGCTTGTTTGTTCAAGCTCTAATTACATAAAAATGTTCAACCTATATAGTTCATTATTTAAAATAGATATAGTCTTTGCCTATTTTGAGGAATTCATCAACAGAATGGCTGGATTAACCTGAATGTGATGTTTATTTTTTTATTCTTCTTCTTAATTTTTTTGGTGCAAATATTTAATTTACATAGTCGCTAGCATTGCCCCAGCAGCATTTGTTTGTGTTTCATTCAACATGTAATATATTGTAACAATAGTCAGGTATGCATAACAGTGCACTTTTTTGTTTTTAAAGCATTATAAGCAGTAGCATTGTGTTAGTTATATAGATCCATATTCGTCTTTTCGAATGTGAGTATATTTAGGTTGTCTGTCAGTCTTTATTTGGGTTGTCAGTTGTCTGTATTTGTCTAAGTGTAGCTGGGTCAACTGTTAGTCCAGTCGATTCTGTAGTTGAGTGACCCCCTTTTGGCCCTGTGTAGCTGGGGTGAATAAGTCCCTTCTACGGTTATGCGGGTGAGTATTGTGTTTGCCCCTTTACGTCTATTAGTCCGCGTACGGGGCATGGCAATTTCGTGTGGTTCCCCCGGTGGGGAAGTCGTGAGTGGAGTTGTTTGCCGCGGGGTGTGTTATGTCCCCCCATGTTAGCTCATGTCGTGTGTCCGCCCTTTGACTCACATCGGGCTGGTAAGTCTCCTAAGGGGCTTGGGGGCTTTTGGTGTGTGGCAGTAGATGTAGATCGGGGCTCTGTTGTTGTGGCCATTTCTGGCAGTCGGCCTGATGACCCTAGTGTTGGCCCAAGGGTGTGTTATAAGGTCGTTGGGAGGTATGTCATTGCCCTTAGAGCTCCTTGAGGCGTGGGGTGTGGGGTTGGGGTAGGACAATGCGAGGATGCCAGTCGGGGTATGCTGGTGCTGCCTGCTCTGGGGTAGGGAGCACATATTCTGATATGTGCTCTCCCGCTGGTGGGGTTGGCCCATCTGGGGAACTTGTCGGAGTGTTGGCTTGTGTCCGTTCTACCTGTCTCTAGTCACCGCTCTCCGGTGGCCTTTGTCACGTCATTGAGTGCCCCAGTGATCCGTAAAGACAGAAGTGGTAAAATATAAGCAGAAATAGGAACATATAAACAGAAGTCTTAGCCAGATGGTATGGTGCTAATGGTGTTGAGCATAGCTCGGTCTGATTCATGTGGCTTCTCTCGGACTGTCCTGACCGCGTATTGGCCACTATTGGGGTGTGATCAGTCCGTCGCAAAGGGTGAATTGCGGTCTCTTCTCTTTGCTGTGCCCTCATGTTGTGACCGTGGCGTATGTGGTTGCTGGGGGCCTTCTGGGTATGCAGGTGGTTGCGTTCTCCTGGGTCCCAGTTGGGGAATGCGTTCGCCGGTTTATTCGTGGCATTGGCGTGTGAGTTTGGTGGCCATGTTCCCCAGGATTGTTGCCGCTTCTTCTAGATTGTGGATCGGGTATGAGGATTCCTCGTGGAAGATCATCAGGGTATGGGTTGCCTGCCACCGGTAGGCGATGCTGTGTGAGCGGAGCAGCGTTGTGAGAGGCTGGAGGGATTTTCGCCACGCCAGGGTGTTCCCAGATAGATCTGCAAAGAAGGTGAGTGAGGAGTTTTCAAACTGGTAGGGTGCTTGTCCCCGTAGGGAGTTCATCACCGCGGCTTTGTCTTGTCTAGTCTGGAAGCATATGATCAGATCCCTGGGAGCCACGACAGGAGCTTTTATAGGTTTTAGTAATCCTGAACATGATTTCGATTGTCATAATTTTTGCCTCTTTGGGGGGCAATATCATGCCCAGTAGGCGTCTAACAAAATGTGGTAATTCTGCGTCCGGCACTGCCTCCACCAACCTTCTGATCTTTAGGTTTTTGATTCTTCTGGCGTCCTCCATGGATGTGAACCTCTGCTCCAGGGCCACATGTTGTTTTCGTAGTGACCGCAGCTCCGTTTGCAGGTGAGTTATTTGCCATTTGGTGTTCTGGGAGTCTATTTCCAGAGCCCCCACGCGGCCTGTTGGGCCCTGGAGAACGGTGCAGAGTGCAGTAACGTCCGAATAAATGTCCCGTCTGAGGCCCGCCAGTAACTCTTGCATGTCGGCTCTGGTTACCGGTGACAAGTCCTTTTGGACGAGGTTGGTGCCAGTGTCTCTATTGGCCTTTGCAGGTTAGGCATGAGGAGTTCCTGGGACCCCAGGGTGAGATCGTCCGAGAAGTCGGAGCTTTCGTCGGGGTAGGACGTCATCTTGGCTTGTGAAGAGCCATGCGCCTGCCACCACAAATCTCCAATATTCATGCCCAGATTTGGTTTGTCAGCCTTCTGTTTTTTAGTTTTGCGTCCCATTTCAGTGTGGGTTGGTCGGGGGTCCCAGCGGTGTTGAGTTATGTGGGTTTTTGTTAGGTTTTTCACGCAATTCAGGCCTAGTTTCACGGAGCTCAGTGGAGATGTGACCGTTCAGATCGGATGCTTGGCTTCACCCCCAAATGTGATGATTTTTAAAGGAAAAACATGTTTTTTTTATTTTGTAATTTATTTTTTTGAAACATATTGCAATTTATTCGGTTTATACTGATTTCAGAAAGGTTACTCAAACAATTACAGAGCCCCAATATTTTTTGTCATAAAGGTGAGGGTACAAAGGGGGCGGGGCCTGACAGCAGAGCTAGCTGGACGTGCATGCAGAGAGCTCTGACACAAACGAGATTTAAATTGGCTATTACTGGCCAAAACCTTGAATTTAGCAGTCCTGCTCAACAAAAAATCATCACTAGACTGCGTGGAGGCTCGTGGACATCTGTTTTGTGAACTTTTTTCTAGAAATACCACACTCCACAAATGCGGCCTAGCAAGGACAGCAGCCTCATGGTTGGGAGAGGCGGCCGATCCCCCGCCCTGGGGACCGCTACAAGCAGCAGCTCACCTGGCATCCCGCATCCCCCCCCTCTGGACCGGTGGGGGTTATCCCGGTCCCCACTGGGGAATCCCACAAACTCACCACAAGGGACTGATCTGCTGGAGGGGAGACCGCGGCTCGGGCCCAAAATGGCCGCCGAGCAGCAATCTCTGCAGTCTCAAGCAAGCCCTGAGATCCAGACCTGGAGAGAGCACTTTGAAGCCCGCTTTGATCGAATCTGCCAGGAATTCTGGAAGCGCATGGAGCATAAAGCCACCCATTCTGACCTACCTGCTATGAAGGTGAAGGAGGCTGAAGCGGCAATTCACCGATCCAGTGCCCACGCGGAGTTGCGCCCATCTTGCCGACGGGCCCGCCGGCGGACTCTCCCGACACCGAACCGAAAAGCAGCATGCCAACACCGACCACTCACCTTACAACCTTGCCGCAGCTTCTATGCACGACGCTCAGATGGGAGCCGACTACATACTCGCGGACCCCTCCGCCGGAGAACACACACATGGCAACACAGATTCGGAGCACAGAGAAGGCCCAGAGACCAAGTCCCAGCAACTGGACTAGATGGCCTTTCAGCCAGCGCTGAACAAGAGCACACAAGAGCTTGGGACTGGTACGGCGCTCACCTGCAGAGAGGTGGTATTATGATCCCCAGGGGTGTCAGTCCGCCATCAATAGGCATAGGTTAAGCAAGTAGAGGCACTTAATCCCCACTTGCCGCATGGAGATGAGCAATAACCACCACTGGCTCACCTTTCCACTGCGTGCTCTCCGGGGGAGATCTTACCCTAGGGTTCTACTGTTTTTTTACACTTTCCCCCCCTAGCAGTCACATCAGTAATACAACCAGCTCAGGAATACACCCAGCTGCAGTGGAAATTGTGCTTTAATCTTTATTTCCCCTTCTCATATATCCCTTCAAATTCCACATGTCTATACCCTAAACACCCTATACCTAAATTTAACCGCTCTCACTGCTCAATTCTCTGCCATTAAAGACTAAAATCACCTTGTCCATGCAGCCCTAGGCATACCTATCTGCATGTGACTTGCACAGCCTTCCTAAACACTTCATGTAATGATTCATCTAATGTTTACATTTCTTTTATTGCAAATTTTGTTCAATGTAGACTTTTTTATCTCCTGATCTGTTAATAGCTTGCTAGACCCTGCATGAGCCTCCTGTATGTAATTAAAGTTCAGTATACAGAGCAGGACATGAAAACTTGTAAAGTCGGTTACATCTGATTGAAAATTAAACCATTTTGTTTTCATGCAGGCTGTCAGTCACAGTCAGGTGTGGTGTGGCTAGGGCAGCAAAAACAGAAACAAAATCGATTTAACTCCTAAATGGCAGTGAATTGAGCAGTGCAATTTCAGAGTCATGATCTATACACACAAGCAGTTTTGGTGACCTTAATGTTCCTTTAAGCCCTCAAATTCTAAACATGAAACAAAGCTCTTCACCTTAATCCTTGGTTTAATTTCTCTTAAAAACTGAACACACCATGTACACCAACACTAAATTTAACCTCACTTCAACCATAAACCCAATAATACTAAACACCCTTTATACCACAACTGTAACCCCACTCAAGCTTCTAATCCTCTAAACCAGGCTTCCCCAAACTCTGGCCCATCAGCTGTAGGTGAACTGCAACTCCCATGATTCTCAGCCTATCTATTTTATTCATAGAATCATGGGAGTTGTAGTTCAGCAACATCTGGAGGGCCAGAGTTTGAGGAAGCCTGCTCTAAACATTAAACATCCTGTATAACCTAACTCTGCCATTAACCTCTCCATTTATACACATGTTGTTGTCAAATCTGAATATGTTTTGTTTACATTTTTTATAACAGCAATGTCCAGTGCAAGAGGCACCTCAGAATTCTGTGATATGGTTAAAGGAATAGGTACAACAGGATAATAAGGAAAAAGGGAGAAAAGGACACAGAGATAAACATTTAAATGTGTCAATAAAAAGGTACATATTCGGTCCTTAAGTTGATTCAGCTGTTATCTCTACTTCAAAGAGAATAGAATAAATACCACACTTACTCTTTGATGATACATCATCTGTTTTGTGTCCTTTTGAAGATTTTAAATTTAATCTGTATTTCCTAAGAGCAGCCTCCAAATTTATATTTTCATTATCTTCTGACTTTCTCCTTTGCCTTAAACCTGCTGTCATATCTGCAGAATCATCATGAACAACAGGTAATCTGGAAAAAGATATTTCAGATAGTAAATTCGAGATGAAAGTCTTTGTCCCTCAGAAAAATTGCCAGGAAAATTCAAAGTGAATATAAAAACACTACAGTGTTTTTGTGTAACGTGTATTCCTGACACTATAGTTCTAATAGTGCCATGGAGGTCCCCAGCCCCCCTGTCAGCAAGATAAAAGGTGATTTTACTCGCCTTTTTCAAGTGCCACCCGTGTCTGTGCATATTTAATACATTAAATATGCATAAATGCCATTACTGCACAATATAAAAATAAACTCTTGGCACAGACTTGTGCCTTAAATCTATTTACTCGTAGGCTCACTACCCTACCATAAAAAGAGCAGCATAAATACAACATATAGGGCAAAAAATGATTAACATACAGAATATAAAATATATAAAAATCACTGTTTAGTTTATGTATATTATATATATTAATTACGTGTTTTTTAATTTGTGGCAAATACAAAACCAGATTTAAAAAATCCGCTGCCTTTCCAAGCCCTCTCCTCCTTGCCCAAACCAGACTTTCTAATGCAGCTCAATGAGAAGTTTTTGTAAGGCAGGTGCTCTGAGCAATTATCTGCCTCTTGAGTTTAGCTCCACTAAGCTAAACAAACCGGGTATGGGGTGTAGCACTTATATTGTGATGGAATTTCGGTGAAAAGTAAATTTAGTAGGCCGAGATTTCCACGTGGCATATGTGTATGTTGTATCAGTTAGTTAGTTACACGTAGCTAAGATACTGTCATCAATGTACTGAGCATGTCTAGGAATGCAGGAACTGAAATCACACTCCTTTCTCATTTGTTTCGGATGAGCGATGTGGTCTGCCCATATAAGGGAAAACCAAATCCTGTCCACTGATTGGTTAAGGGTATGTGCTGGTGGAGCTATTAATGGGAGGAGTTATAGTTCTTTAAAAAGCATGTACTCCATGTGTTCGCCCCTCAGACCTGTTTTGGAACGTTAGTTCATCTGAGGCCCGATCGGTATGTTAATAAAGACCTCTTACTTCCTGAAAACCTGCATCCATCTCTCTGTGTCTGGCTTCTGCAAGTTTACTCGGTTACATCTTTGGTGCATTGGCCGGGAACCTCATTGCACGGAAGCTGGCGCAGAGATTTGAGATGGTAAACCTTTTTACCAATGTTCTCTACAGCAGCACCCCTGAACTTCTGCGTGGACATCCCTTCATCTCGGCGCCACTGGGCTGCTTCGCCCAGGAGATCATCGGCCTTTACATAGTAAGTACCGGGTGCCACGTCGATGATTGTAAGCCCAGGTTCAGGAACGAAGAGGTAAGACTAATACCGTTAGAGTGGTAGGCCCACAAGGGGTTTTATATTTGTAACTGGTTATTGGGTTGCCCCCTCCCTCTGGAGGGAAGAAACGAAGGCGCACCACTTATCTGGAAATTAGACGCTCTGTAGTCAGCCCGTCTAATATAGGTGGTTTGGGTCAGGCTAAATCTTGGTGTAGATAGTTTATGCCAGACACCGGTGTCCTGTCTTGACTAGCGTGTCTAGGTGTAAATTTTGGTCGCTAGGTCGGGGAGGCTGGCGAGACTAAGCAGATTCCGGTGTACATTCTGTCTGCTAGTTCTCAACCTATCTTGGCTAAGTGTGCCCGGTTGTAAATTCAGCCACTAGACTACTGATGGAGTATATAGACTAAATGGGTACTGTTGTAAATTCCACCCACTAGTTCGCTATATGTTGTGCTTGGGCAGCGTAGACTAACCGAATCCTGGTGTAAATAGTTTGATAGTTCTCGAGGTGCTGGCCAATTAGAATAGTTGGGATTATTGTAACTGTTGTTAAATATACTGTAGTTGGTGAATTGTATGTCCTGCTAGAAAGCTTGAGCTCTGCCATCTAGTGGGAGTGTAAATTGTGTGTATACTGTATAATAGCGCACGGTATTATAACCATTAACATGTACTATAACTACTGACGTTGTGTAAAAATTACTAAAAACTGTTGTCTTATGTTATGTGTAACACCATATCTGTTACTAACTGATCTGTGACTTTAAAACTGTATTATAACCACTTGCTAACCGTACCATAACCACTGATTGTAAAGATGAGGTTACTAGAATGTGATATAGTCGGTTAGTTAAAAGTTGATTTATAATGTGGATAATTGTAGGGTTTGATTTAAAGTTACAGAGATAAGTATCTAGTGTTTGGTAAATCTTTGTGAGTGAGACGTTGTGATATCACTGTATGTACGAGAATTCTCTGCGTGTTTTTGTGTGTGTGTGTTTGGCCTAGCAACTGTGCCACGTGGTGCTGTTGCCAGGGAAACAAGTGTGATCATTGGAAGTGTGTTTGGGGTATTGTGTTTCTTTGTATTAGACGCTCTGTTGCCAGTATGGGTGCGTCTGACTCAAAGATTGTTGATCCCTTGTCGTGTATGTTGAAACACTTTGTAAAGGGATATAAAGTTTGTGATTTTGGGGTGAAATTATCCCCAAAGCGTTTGACTACATTATGTAGTAGAGAGTGGCCTATCTTGGTGACCGTCTGGCCTCCACGTGGTAGTCTTGATCTAACTCTAGTGCAACGTGTGCACGCGGTTTTATCTAGTAGGCCTGAATTCTATGATCAGTTTCCGTATATTGATTGTGGAAGAATTGCCTAAATGGATTAAGGTATGCCACGAGGAGCAATGTACATCAAAGCCGCAACTCTGCCCATTTTAGACTCTCCCTCTTTTTAGACTCTCTCTCCCTGAGTCTGAACTTCCCTCCCCACCCCCTTACTCCTCCTCTAAGGTTAGAGGAGGTGCTGCTGGTGTTGCCACTCCCCCTTTCCAATTGTCCCTGCCCACTCATTCATCTAGTTTAGAGCCCAGCCCACTTGCCCGGAGTCCTCCCCTTCCGGTACCTAACTCCACTAGTTCTATATATCCGGAATTAACGTCACTTCTGGTCCCTGGTCAGGCTCCTACCAGCCCGGCCCGCAACATCCTGTTGACTAAACTTCCGCCCGGTAAAATTAACCCGCCTCATTCTCTTTACCTTACTACCCCTAGACCGGAACTTATTATAAAACAGCCTCGCCGAAGTCCTATATTAACCCGACAGATGACTGGTACCCTTCAACCCCGACATTACCAAATGCCCCTTCGACTTACACCAGGCCCAACACACGTTGATGAAAATCCATCCCAGGAGAATGCGGCTGTTACTAAAGAGATATGCCAACAAGCAACTTATGATTTGCTTCACCTTCTATGGAGAGCAGGATACAAGGTATCAAGGAAGAAAGTGCAATTGTGCCAGTCAACTGTTAAATATTTAGGATTCCATATTTCTGAAGGTCAAAGAATAATGGGACCTGAAAGAAAAGAAGCAGTGTGTCGGATATCTACACCTAAGAATAGAAGATAAGTGCGAGAATTCTTAGGAGCAGCAGGATTCTGTAGGATATGGATTCCTAATTATGCGAAACCTTTATATGAAGCTGTGAAGGCACAGAATATGACCCCTTTTTGTGGACCTCTGAACAACAGAAGGCATTTGAGGATGTAAAAAAAAAAGCACTTATGAGTGCCCCAGCCCTAGGTCTACCAGATCACATGCGTCCTTTCTATCTGTATGTACATGAGCAAAGAAGAATGGCTGTGGGAGTATTAACTCAGTATTTGGGATCATGGCAAAGACCTGTAGCTTATATGTCCAAACAGTTGTATGCAGTGGCCAGTGGTCTTCCACCTTGTCTGCGAGCAGTGGTCGCCGCTGCCCTGTTGGTAGCAGAAGCTGACAAGCTCACATTGGGTCAGGAACTCTATGTGCGAGTACCTTATGCAGTACAGACCCTATTGGATTACAAAGGAAATCATTGGTTTAGCAACAGTCGAATTACCAAATATCAAGCTATGTTATGTGAAAAAGAGTGCACCTCTAAACTGTCAATAATTTGAATTCAGCTACCCTTCTGCCCCAGACTACTGAAAGTCAACATGATTGTTTGGAGATAATGGATGAAGTGTTTTCAAGCAGGCCTGATCTTCAAGAATTCCCCATCCAGAATCCGGACATACAGTATTATTATTACGGATGGTAGTAATTATGTGAAAGAAGGTATACGTTATGCAGGTTATGCGGTAACAACTATAGACAAGGTAATAGAAGCATGGCCACTGTCGAAAGGGCCATCAGCACAGAAGGCGTAACTGATTGCATTAACAAGGGCCTTGCAATTAGCTGAAGGGTTGAGAGTGAATATTTACACAGATTCAAAATACACTTTTCTAACCACCCATGCCCATGGAGCATTGTATAAATAAAGGGGATTGTTGAATTCAGAAGGGAAAGAAGTATACAGAAGAAATACTCCAACTGTTAGAGGCGGTATGGGAACCGAAGCAAGTCAGTATTATCTATTGCAGGGCACATCTGAAAGGTGATAGTGATGTAGTAAAAGGAAATCGCATGGCCGATAGTGCAGCAAAACATGCTGCTGAATCCAGGCAAGAGGAATATGTGGGGTATGTTGCTGCCCTTGTGCCGGCACCTCTGTCTCAATGGACTCCAATATATACAACCCAAGAGATGGAGTGGTCGAAGACTGAAGCTGGGAAATACTTGGAAAATAATTGGTATCAGTTAGAAGGTGGAAGAATAGTTATTTCGACATCTCTGTCTATAGAGATTGTTCAGAACTTCCATAAAGGTACACATTCAGGAAGAGATAGTATGGAAGAATCTCTCAGGAAACATTTCTACATACCAAGATTATCCAATCTTACTCAAGCTATTGTTCGAAGATGTGTTTTGTGTGCCCGAAACAATGCAAGACAAGGCCCTGTCAAACCCCCTGGAGTTCAATATATGGGAGGACTCCCAATGTCAGATTTGCAAATAGACTACATTGTAATGCCTAAATCTAGGGGATATTGTTACTTGTTGGTGTGTACCTACTCAGGTTGGGTAGAAGCTTGTCCAACTCGTACAGAAAAGGCAGGAGAAGTTGTACGATTTCTGTTGCGAGAAGTTATACCCAGATGTGGACTTCCGTGTTCTATCGGATCAGACAATGGTCCAGCCTTTATCCATCAGTGTTTACAACAACTGACTCATGTGCTTGGTATTAAGTGGAAACTTCATACAGCATATAGACCTCAGAGTTCTGGAAAGGTGGAAAGGCTGAACAGAACAATAAAAACCCAATTGAGTAAAATGTGTCAGGAAACTCAGTTCAAGTGGAATGTCCTTTTGCCAATAGCTCTGTTGCGGATACATAGTACTCCTACCAGAAGAATGGGTCTGTCTCCCTTTGAAATTGTGTATGGGCGTCCACCTCCCATACTCAGTAATCTAAGGGGGGACTTGAATCAGTTGGGTGAAGGAATTACTCAGGTTGTAGAGTTGGGTAAAACTATGGAGGAAGTACAGAAATAGGTGCAAGATAGGTTACCTGTGAACATATATCCACCTGTTCATTCCTATCAACCGGGAGATCAAGCGTGGATAAAAGAATGGAATATTGTTCCATTAGGTCCAAAGTGGAGGGGTCCTTATGTTGTTCTTTTATCTACTCCAACAGCTGTAAAGGTGGCAGAAGTGACTCTGTGGATTCATCATTCTAGAGTTAAACCAGCGGCAGATTCTTGGCAAGCTATTCCAGATTCTGACAATCCTTGCAAGATCCGGTTAAAGCGGGTAGCTCAGTCGGAGTGAAAAATAATATGAGGAGATATTGGGACATCTTAGTTGAAAGTAACAACAAATATCAGCAAGTAGGTGTTTTGACGGCCATAATAAGGCCTGACCACCTACCTACGTGTCATAGCCAGAGTGTCTCGAAGGGACCTCTGTGAAGAAAAGTGAGGATCAGAAGAACGACAATCCTTGCAGCCCTCACAATTGGGAAACTGAGGTGCCGTTGCAAGGTCGAAGAGTAGAAATGAGGACTTCAGAAATAATATGTTATATTATGTGTTTAGGCATTATTGTGATTTTTCAGGAAGGTAAAGGTGAGGACATACAGAGTTGTGTTAGCTGCATTAAGACTAAAAAAACAGGTAACCAAATATCCCAAACTCTCATTTGGCACTCACAGTATTTGTGAGTAGGGGATCTGTATCTAAGTGTAGATATTTAGATATAGATTACAGTGTGTGCAAACCAATATCAGGAGAGCCTAAATGTTTTGATCCCCAATTCCAACCCCGTACAATTTGGTTGGTAATTCGGAACAGTAACTCCCAGGGGACCTTGATAAATAGGACTGTGATAAATACCATACATTCTACGGGCATTCTACTATTTGATGCATGTAAGGCGACCTCTGGCAATGGAAAACCTTGGAATGTATGTGGTAATCTTAAATGGGAACGAATTTATGGGTTTAATGATAAATATTTATGTCCCAGTAAGAGATCTACTGATCCTGATTGTCCAAATAGGGATTTTAATTTTTGTCCATATTGATCTTGTGTAGGGTGGGCGACCTGGGGAAAAACAGTGGATCAAGATATGATTATCCAAAGGTTGCCCACTACACCACACTGTAAGTTTATGGAATGTAATCCTGTCCATATGACCATCTCTAATCCACAACATTTTATTGATTTTTGAAGTTTGGAAATCTATTTGGGTTCCAAATAAGTAGTGTAAAGCGGTACAAGTCATCAAACTAACTTTTGACAGGTGCCCCGCCCCCTTTTTATGAAACCACACCCCTTTTATGGAACCACGCCCCTTTTAGTAAACCACGCCCCTTGCACAATATGACAGACGCCCCGTCCATTTTTATGAAACCACGCCTGTTGCGCAATAGGTCTCCGCCCCCTGTGTGGTGATGGTTGCCCAGCCCTTTCATGAAACCACGCCCCTTGCGCAATAGGGCCCCACCCATTGAGCGTTGATGGGTGTCCGCCCCTTTTTTTATGAAACCACACCCAATACGGCATGTAATAGACACGCCCCTTTACAATGTTCATAGAGTCTGCCACCATGTGGTTGTATGAGGTACTACATCCTATGGTTGGATGTTTATTTATTTTTAATTTCATTTCATATTACTGAATAAAGAGGACAAGTCTGGACATGTTTTGGAAGATGTGTCTGGGGCCAGTTTTGAAAGTAGAGAACAAACGCAGAGGGAAAGTTTATATACATCTGAGAAATAAATAAATGCCAAAGTAACTCATATAACGATATTTATTAGACAAAAAAAAAAAGCCAATACACTATTCACAGGAAAAGCAACAATACAATAGTCACAGGCAAAAGGGGTAATACAATGTATGAAGGAAAAGCAATAATCATCACATGTTTTAGACAGAAATGCAATGAATAAACATCACAAATTCAACCAATCAGCAGGCTGCTTTAGTATACGGGGGCGCTTCTCAGGTAGCAAATAGCTGTGAGATGTAGTTAATCCCGGGGTGCTAAAAGAAATATTTGGTAACGATTGTCTCTTTTGAAAATGGGGTGTTATGTCCCGAGTCTCGCTTGGAAGGCTCCGCAATTTCAATTGTTCCAAATAGTCTCTATTTGATGTGTTGCCCACAACGGTAGACGGTACGTTCAGTTCAGCCATAGCCTGAAGAAAAGTATCCCAGCCCAGAGGTAATTTACGTACCGTAACATTGTTGTAAGAAATTGATATTCCAAACTGCAATATTGTATATAACTTTCTGTGTATGTGACTGGTTTCACAAGTGGGGGTCATTTCCTTGATAACAGTGTGATAAGGATCAAAGCTTTCAGTTGCATTTTACAACACCCAGCTAAAACAAAAGTTTACATCCCTCCAGTATTCCTTGCATGTTATCAGGAGATCAGAGTAATAGACATCTAGGTGTAACCATGCAAGTGTGTGTTTTCCCAAGCAGTCCAATCTACCAAGAAACCTAATCAACTGGTCTTTCACAATGTTACAGTATGGCTGGAGGGAAGAGATCAAAGGGAAAGACTTGTGTAAAGACAGAACTCTCTGGAGAAAGAGGGCGGGATAAACCACTTTTGGGAGGGAAAAGGGATTCTGGGACTTGTAGTTTATTACTCCAAGAATCAGTCTTTAAAAGGACAACAACCAAGGAAGGCTCTCTCTCTTTCTCTCTCTCTTTGGAGAGGACAACGCAGCAAGCAGGGCCATGGTGAACTAAGAGAGGCTGTCCCAGATTACCCAAGATGAAGGCGCAAGGGGAAGACCTGCATTTAAATGTTTAAGTATTGCCTTTTATTATGTAGCTTTTGATTATGTACCGGATATAATGTATAAGGTATATTGTGTATATCCTTTTAAAATCTAACAGTATCCTTAAATGAATATTTACAATACATTTTATTATACACTTGTGTTTATGTCTTATTTGTCACACATTCCCTAAAAGAATATCCTTGTAAGAGGGTCATAATTTCTTACAAATTGGCGAGCCAGGTAGGAGGGATTTAGTGTGATTTATAAGCATATCCATAATTGTATAGATTGTATGTTTACTTTTGGATACTGTTCAGATATTGTGTATAGATATTTCAGTGAATTGTGCGTTGTCAATGATGGAGAGTTTATTGAAAAAGATTGCTAAGGTGTCTAATCCAGAAGCAATAATTAAATGTATGGATGGTGCATTAGATCCGTGGCTTAATGCTCAGGATTATGTGGCCAGGGCAATTATTGAAAAGAAATTGTGCAAATCTCGTGGTAAAATTGCCTTGATTTATGCTGCCCGTTGGATTGCGGAGAAGTATAAATCTTTAAATAGGCAAAAAGAGAAATTAGAGGCAGACATTTTGAGTTTAAAGAATGAAGTGGAAGGTTTTAAACTGTCTGCGCAAAATGCTGCTGCTTTGTGTGTAGGTAGTCAGCAAATGCGTCTTGAAAATGAGGAATTGCACAGTTGTAATGAGCAGCTTGTAGAAAGGCTGAAGGATGCAGAGGGTGCTATTAGAATCTTTGCTTCCAGCAGCCAGAAAGAGGCTGATCATTCTGTGTGCCTTAAAGAAATTGATGATTTAAAATGTAAACTAAGAAAAAGAAATGGTTTTGCTGCTACTAAATATGGGCTGAAAACCAATTGTGGAGGTTTGTGTACAACAAAGATGGAGGTGTTTCATAATAATTATAGTAATTGTGAGTGCAGTATTCCTGCTAAAATGGCACCAGTCTCTACAGAGCACATGGTGGATGCACAGGGAAATGTACTACATGAAACTACTGTGACCCATTCCTTAAAACATACAGAGGTTATTGCACTGAGCAAAGAACTGGGATGTATACGCTTGGATGATGATCCAGTAGATGTTATGTTAAAAATTTATCAATTTGAAAAAATCCACAGAAACTTAAATGAATTGGATATTTTTGATATTATAATTGCTAGTACAGACCATTCACTAAGAGCAAGTCTGCCACATGAGATATTTATAGAACCTAGAACCAAGCAACAACTTATCAAAGAGTTATTAAACGCACTTGGTCTACAGGAAATAAATCATCATTTTGCTTTTGGTAATTGTGCTCAGAAGAGAGGGGAGTCTGTTCAAGGGTTTGTAAATAGGTTATTTGTTTTATTCAAACTGACTGTTCCACCTGGAGCACATGCTGATCAGAATGAATATGCATATAAGAAAGCATTACTTAATAGGACACTGCCAGATATTCGAGAGTTAATTGGTTTAACTGTGTCCCCACAGGACACCTTTGTAAATATACGGAATTGCTTAAAAAGGGCTGAAGCAATTTTACTAAATCAAGAAAAAGTAAATAAAAGGCAAGTGTCATTGATACAAAGTCCCCAACCTCACAGATATATCAGTCAGAGAAAGTCCCCACATATAAAATCCATTACATGTTTTAGGTGTGGTAGGATGGGACATATTGAAAAATGTTGTAAATCAGATGTGCATATTCATCATGAAAGGCCCATGTGTGATAGATGGACTCTGGGAAATAAAAATAATCACCCTAGGTGGAGATCCCAGAGAAAAGATAATAATGGTATCCCCCTCACAGGACCCTGGATTCCCTACCATGTGCTTAAAGCACAGAATAGACAACTAAAGGCAGAAAATCTTTCTCTAACATGTGAACGAAATGAATTCCTTGAAAAACTGGATTGTCTCAAGGCACAATTAAGTACATTAGAGGATATGGTTAACACAAAGAATCTGACAACAGATACATTTTTTCTTGAATGACCTATTCTAGTTGTGTGTTATTAACTTTCTCTTGAAGTTTGTTTTTTTAGAAAACTACGGAGATGATGCCAATTGAGAAGGAAGACAAATATAGACCTGTGAGAAGACCAACCATTTAACATGTTTATTTATTTCAGGAAAAATACAGTTCCAGTTTATAGAGGACCTTAATATGTAGTTTTATGATATTTTATTTCATATTAAGGATAAGCCTCTAAACTCATTCATTACAGTCAGGTGGTCCAAATTCCAAATTATTTTTGTTTTTATTAGTTTAGCACACCTGCACTTCCAGCTATGTTTTATTTTTGTATTTTGATACTGGATTACTAATTTTATATATTTCTAGATTAGATGAATTGTTACCAAGGTGAGGCTTATACGTTGATCACACTGGAGAGATGTGATAGTGTAACTGTCTGTTGGTTTACAACAGTAAATATTTTTGTTTTTGTCTTTTTTTCATTTGGTTACCGACACAAATAGCCTCAAGCTGATTTTTGATTTTAATCTTTGAAAGGCAACAGACCATTGTCAGTTTTCTTTAGATTGCACGCTGCCAAACTTTGTATACAGTTCAATGACTGAAAGTAATGGTAGCATTCAATCTACTTTTTTCTCTCTCCATCTTCTTTGATTTTGTTGTTTTCTTATGCTTTTTATTGTATTTCACACTCTAAAGGGAATATAGGGAAAACAGATAATTGCATATATTTTACATTTCCTTGGGTCAAGGTTGGGTGAACAATAGAATGATAATGGTTATTTTTTGTTTGTTTTTGTTTTAATTTATACTCTCAAGGTGGGGTATAGCGCATAGACAAATTAGACCATTTTGTATATTTTAAATTGTTTTTGAGTCAAGGTGGGGTGAGCGACAATATATGATTTTGCATTTTCTATTTGCTCTATTTGGTTTTCCACAAGGGGTTAAATATTTATGGTTTTAGTAAAGTTATAGTAAATTATTTCATACTGTTATGAGGACGTATCCCTTAGTACACATTAATATTGGTTGCATTTTGCTCACATTTGTGTTTACAATGTTTTAGATGACCACTTGTGAATCCAGACGGTAGTACTGAGACAAGGATGATAATCAAACCACTAGTGATTTGCATAATGTAACACTGCGCACTTTCTGTGCTAAGAATCTTTTAATTTCCGGAAGCCAAGGGCCTATCGAAAACTTATTAAACATCCTCAAGGGCTCAAACACAAACCCACTCCACCTATACAACTTTTAATAAACTCCCAATAAACATGCACAGACACCTTCACTCGGATCCCCACTCCAAACAATAAACTATGTTTCTCCCTTGTGTGGTCTCTTTAATACACTATGTAAGTGAACAGCAAATTAACTGCTGTTGGTGTGAAAATACACCACGTGTCATGGTGGGCAGAGGTCAGAGGCCTAATAGCCCAAAGTAAGCAAGGCCAGGGTTAAAGGAACAGTGTGGTGGAAGCAGTGCTGGTGGCACAGGTAACTGAGCGTGATGGGAGTGAAATCTAATGGTTGCAGTGATGCTGAGCCTATGAGGGTAATGAAAGGTTACGGATATGGCTGAAGGAGTTCAAATTAATGGTGAAAAATGTTAACTAAGTGCCTCAATGATTTGGCTAAATTATGCCTTGCAGTACCCTAAATTATAAATATATGTGGTTGTCAAGTCATTTGTGTCTCAGTAAAACACATAATCATTTAAAACACACGTAATTCAAATACTGTATTTCTTTGAGAGGGCTCATTTTCTTGTTGAGTCATTCGCCCTCTAGGTGGGGACTGTAAGAAATTGATATTCCAAACTGCAATATTGTATATAACTTTCTGTGTATGTGACTGGTTTCACAAGTGGGGGTCATTTCCTTGATAACAGTGTGATAAGGATCAAAGCTTTCAGTTGCATTTTACAACACCCAGCTAAAACAAAAGCTTACATCCCTCCAGTATTCCTTGCATGTTATCAGGAGATCAGAGTAATAGACATCTAGGTGTAACCATGCAAGTGTGTGTTTTCCCAAGCAGTCCAATCTACCAAGAAACCTAATCAACTGGTCTTTCACAATGTTACAGTATGGCTGGAGGGAAGAGATCAAAGGGAAAGACTTGTGTAAAGACAGAACTCTCTGGAGAAAGAGGGCGGGATAAACCACTTTTGGGAGGGAAAAGGGATTCTGGGACTTGTAGTTTATTACTCCAAGAATCAGTCTTTAAAAGGACAACAACCAAGGAAGGCTCTCTCTCTTTCTCTCTCTCTTTGGAGAGGACAACGCAGCAAGCAAGGCCATGGTGAACTAAGAGAGGCTGTCCCAGATTACCCAAGATGAAGGCGCAAGGGGAAGACCTGCATTTAAATGTTTAAGTATTGCCTTTTATTATGTAGCTTTTGATTATGTACCGGATATAATGTATAAGGTATATTGTGTATATCCTTTTAAAATCTAACAGTATCCTTAAATGAATATTTACAATACATTTTATTATACACTTGTGTTTATGTCTTATTTGTCACACATTCCCTAAAAGAATATCCTTGTAAGAGGGTCATAATTTCTTACATTGTGACTCTGGGTAACACTACGTACCAAATCGAGTATATTTGATCCCGGTACAACAGTGTTTTTATAAACAAATTCACCCTTATCATTCCAAGCGGTAATGTGCTTAAATTGAGACATTCTACTCAACAACAATTCAGCATTTTTTTTATAGCGGACATTTACATTATTAACAACTTCACGAAATACAGCGTCTGAAACATCAGAGAGTCCAGCATCATGAGGATGTGCTACAGGGGGGTTTGGTACGGAGGATTCTCCAGGAGGTAAGAAAAGTGTCAAGCCCAACTTTTCGCTTTCACTCTGTTTAGTACGTACCAAGTATTTCTGCAATATAGTGGTATACCTCTTTATCTTCTCATCATCCGATACACCTCTATTTTGAAGAATAGAAATAATCTCATTATCTAGGTTTTGAGTGACAGACTCACGAGAGGCCTCAGAGTTCTGCCACTGGTTTTATGCCTGCTGGCAAGTGCTTTATGATGAATTATTACTCACAATCCCAAATATTCGTTTTATAGAGGGTTTACCCACAACATTTAATGATGATAATTTGTTCCCCCCTAACAGAGTAAATTTAACTATTGTTGATGACTTAATGGAGGCTGCTAGTGAGAGTTCAGAAATTGAGAAAGCATTCACCAAGTATGTGCATCACAGAAATCTGAGTATTATGTATCTGGTGCAGAATGTGTTCTGTCAAGGTAAAAAAAGTCGTACTATAGCTTTAAACACTAAATATATGGTACTTTTTAAGAACCCAAGAGATAAACTGCAAATCACTACTCTGGCACGCCAAATGTACCCCGGTAAATCACAATTTTTTCTAGACGCTTTTGAAGATGCCACACGCAAATCTTATGGTTATCTACTTGTAGATTTAAGATCTGCAACCCTCGAAGAGTACCGCTTAAGAACCGGTCTCTTCCCACCCGACCTTCCCTCTGCATATATTTATAACAAACCGCCCTCTAAAAGTCGATAACATACCATTAACAGGTCATTCCCTGCCGAATCTCAGATCCTGTAAGGATGTCTATGCGTATACGTCGCAATTGGTTGGCTTTACAAAGTCTAATAAGTGCATCGCCATCACAGAAAAAAGATATTTTATGCTCTGCATCTCATGATTTAGTCACGGCTATATGTGAAATAGCTCTTAATACCCTTAAAGGTAAGATACCTTTATCACAACAACAAGTAGAAAAGCTAAAAAAGTGGCGAAAAAATATAAAAGCACTGAGCAACAAAAAAGTGTCTTTTAGTAAGAAGAAACAGTTGGTTAAACAGTCTGGAGGATTTATTGGCTCTCTGTTGGGATTTGCTATACCTCTGCTGACCGGTCTTTTGACTAACCGTTAATGGCACACGCTGAGAAAATGTACTTAGTGTCTAAACAAGAGTTAGACCTAATACAGCGAACCACTCAGAACTCTGAGGCCTCTCGTGAGTCTGTCACTCAAAACCTAGATAATGAGATTATTTCGATTCTTCAAAATAGAGGTGTATCGGATGATGAGAAGATAAAGAGGTATACCACTATATTGCAGAAATACTTGGTACGTACAAAACAGAGTGAAAGCGAAAAGTTGGGCTTGACACTTTTCTTACCTCCTGGAGAATCCTCCGTACCAAACCCCCCTGTAGCACATCCTCATGATGCTGGAGTCTCTGATGTTTCAGACGCTGTATTTCGTGAAGTTGTTAATAATGTAAATGTCCGCTATAAAAAAAAATGCTGAATTGTTGTTGAGTAGAATGTCTCAATTTAAGCACATTACCGCTTGGAATGATAAGGGTGAATTTGTTTATAAAAACACTGTTGTACCGGGATCAAATATACTCGATTTGGTACGTAGTGTTACCCAGAGTCACAATGTTACGGTACGTAAATTACCTCTGGGCTGGGATACTTTTCTTCAGGCTATGGCTGACCTGAACGTACCGTCTACCGTTGTGGGCAACACATCAAATAGAGACTATTTGGAACAATTGAAATTGCGGAGCCTTCCAAGCGAGACTCGGGACATAACACCCCATTTTCAAAAGAGACAATCGTTACCAAATATTTCTTTTAGCACCCCGGGATTAACTACATCTCACGGCTATTTGCTACCTGAGAAGCGCCCCCGTATACTAAAGCAGCCTGCTGATTGGTTGAATTTGTGATGTTTATTCATTGCATTTCTGTCTAAAACATGTGATGATTATTGCTTTTCCTTCATACATTGTATTACCCCTTTTGCCTGTGACTATTGTATTGTTGCTTTTCCTGTGAAGTGTATTGGCTTTTTTTTTTTTTGTCTAATAAATATCGTTATATGAGTTACTTTGGCATTTATTTATTTCTCAGATGTATATAAACTTTCCCTCTGGGTTTGTTCTCTACTTTCAAAACTGGCCCCAGACACATCTTCCAAAACATGTCCAGACTTGTCCTCTTTATTCAGTAATATGAAATGAAATTAAAAATAAATAAACATCCAACCATAGGATGTAGTACCTCATACAACCACATGGTGGCAGACTCTATGAACATTGTAAAGGGGCGTGTCTATTACATGCGTATTGGGTGTGGTTTCAGAAAAAAAGGGGCGGACACCCATCAACGCTCAATGGGTGGGGCCCTATTGCGCAAAGGGCGTGGTTTCATGAAAGGGCTGGGCAACCATCACCACACAGGGGGCGGAGACCTATTGTGCAACAGGCGTGGTTTCATAAAAAGGGGCGGGGCGTCTGTCATATTGCGCAAGGGGCGTGGTTTCATAAAAGGGGTGTGGTTTCATAAAAAGGGGGCGGGGCACCTGTCAAAAGTTAGTTTGATGACTTGTACCGCTTTACACTACTCAAATATATGGCACAGGAGTAGACCCAGGGACCATAATATATGTAGGACTTGAAACTGAGACGATAGCAACTCAAACTCATCAGGTTTTTCATTCCTTCTATGAAGACATGAGGGTTGAAGATAAAATTCCCCATAATGTTAAGAACATATTTATTGATTTGGCTGAGAGTATTGTGGGTAGTCTTAATGCAACTAATTGCTTTGTATGTGGAGGTACTAATATGGGAGATCAGTGGCCATGGGAGGCAAAGGAAGTATGGTACCCTGGTTCTGAGACAGATGAACAACAAAGCCTATAATGTCGATACTAAAGATACTACTTGGTGGTCAGCTTCAAATGTCTCAGAGCCTACTAATCCGTTTGCCAATTACACCCATTTAAAAGAGATATGGTTTGACTTATCTGCTACATCCAATTGGAAAGCCCCAGTGAATTTATATTGGATCTGTGGTAAGACAGCATATTCAGAGTTACCACAAGATTGGGAAGGGGCATGTGTATTAGGTATGCTCAAACCATCCTTCTTCTTGTTGCCAATTGAGACAGGAGAGACCTTGGGAGTTAAAGTTTATGATGTAAATGATAAAAAGAAGCGAGCATCCTTGAATATAGGTAGCTGGGAAGATGATGAGTGGCCTCCCCAACGCATTATTCATTATTATGGACCTGCTAGTTGGGCAGAAGATGGTACCTATGGATATAGAACCCCAATATATATGCTCAACCGTATTATAAGACTACAGGCGGTGGTTGAGATTATCACTAATGAGACAGCTCAAGCACTTAATCTTCTAGCTAAGCAAAATACTCGGATGAGATCAGCCATCTATCAAAATAGATTAGCTCTGGACTACCTATTAGCAGTAGAGGGAGGTGTATGCCCATGTAGTTTAATCTCAGAAACTGTTGTTTGCACATAGATGATGAAGGGCGGACAGTGGCTGAATTTACAAGCCACATGGTTAAACTAACGCATGTACCTACTCAGGTATGGAATGGGTATAATCCTAATAGTTGGTTTGGAAGTTGGTATGAGCAGCTTGGAGGGATTAAGGCGTTAGTAGGAGGAGTAGTATTTATTATAATCTTATGTCTCTTTCTGCTCTGCCTAATTCCATTAGTGGTCAGGTCTATACGTAGTATATTAGAGAGTACTAATGAAAGAAAGACAGCTGCTCATGTAATGGCTGTCTATAGATATGAATCCCTAGCCCAAAGAGAACATATTCAGGATGAGGAATGCTGAAGGAGTCTGTGATGATGCTAAGATGCTTACAAGGTCTGTTCTGGTACAATGGCTACTTGAGACGTGTTGGTAAACTATGATTGGTGATGCATCTGGAATAATTTTGTATCAGAGGCATCAAAGGGGGGAATGTGATGGAATTTCGGTGAAATGTAAATTTAGTAGGCCGAGATTTCCACGTGGCATATGTGTATGTTGTATCAGTTAGTTAGTTACATGTAGCTAAGATACTGTCATCAATGTACTGAGCATGTGCAGGAATGCAGAAACTGAAATCACACTCCTTTCTCCTTTTTTTCGGATGAGCCATGTGGTCTGCCCATATGAGGAAATCCAAATCCTGTCCACTGATTGGTTAAGGGTATGTGGAGCTATTAATGGGAGGTGTTATAGTTCTATAAAAAGCATGTACTCCACGTAGACTTGTTTTGGAACGTTCCTTCATCTGAGGCCCGATCGGTATGTTAATAAAGACCTCTTACTTCCTGAAAACCTGCATCCATCTCTCTGTGTCTGGCTTCTGCAAGTTTACTCGGTTACAATATTAAAAGCCATTGCCTATTCAAAGTTTAACTTTTTGTAATAAATTTTAAAAAGAGTACACAGTCTTCACACATACATCATTGTAGTAAGTGCTTTTGGGGTCTGGAGATGAAAAATGAGGAGAAATGATTATTTATTATTATTGGCATTTATTTAGCGCCTACTTATTTCGCGGCACTATACAATATTATAAAGCGGGAAGTGTAATAAATGAAACAATTACAAAAAGGAGTGTGGCCCTTTAAGAGAGCAAACGCTAGGTTTGTGAAATAAAAGTTACTCTGGGAGGCCATAAGCTTTTCTGAAAAGGTAGGTTTTGAGGGACTGGATGATTGGCGACTAAGGGAGAGTCTGATGGGTGTAGGCAGACTGTTCCAAAGGAAAGGAGCGTTACACATGCGATTAGCAGTCAGGGTGCAAGCAGCGAACAGGAGAAGGTCAAAAGCAGAGCAAAGAGAGAGAGAAGTGGCGTACCTACACATTAGTGAAGCAATGTAATGGCTAGAGTTCCTTAGAGCTTTATAGGTAAGGGTTAGTATTTGAATTGACTTCTATACATACAAGAAGCCAAAATAAGGAAAGACAGGAGAGAAAAATCAGCCTGGCAACAGCATTCATTACAACTTTAGAGAGACAGTATGGTTTCAGAGGAGACCAGGTAGGAGAGAATTACAGTAATCAATGTGAGAAATTACTAGAGCATACACAAGCTCCTTAGCAGCATCTTGCGTAAGAAATGGCCGGATATGGACAATGTTTTTTAAGGTGGAATCGGCAGGATGTGACAACAGACTAAACATGAGGTGTAAAAGTGAGGCTAGAAACAAAGATAACACAAGATAGTGATCTTGCAAGTAGGTCTGATGTGTGTACCATTGTCACGGTTCCCGGTTCACTCCTTAGGTGATATTCATTTGTGCAGTACTATTGATCACCACTCTCCATGTTTGCTGCTATTCCTTACTTTTATGAATATTAAGCACATCAGCTGGCCCTTGTTATTCACCTTTATAGTCTGGCCTCACCATTCCCTCTGGGTCAGATCATTGTTTCCTTGTTCCTGTGTCCTCTGGTCTTGTACCCTGTGTCCTCTGACCCTACATCCTCTGGTCTTGCATTCCGTGACTTTGGTCCTGTATCCTGTGACTCTGGTCTTGTATCCTGTGGCCTTGTTTCCTGTGACTCTGACCCTGCATCCTCTGATCCTGTATCCTGTGTCTCTGGTGTTGTATTCTGTGACTTTGGTCCTTTATCCTGTGACTCTTTATCCTGGTTTTGCATCCTTTTGGCACTAGATGTATATCCTGCGGCTCTGGACCTGAGTCCTGTCTGTCTCTCATGGTGCCTGCCAGGTCTTGCCCATGGTGCCTGCCCGGTCAGTACTGTGCCTGATACTCTGCCTGCACCTCCCGTGCTAGACCTAGGTATACTGTATATTTTGTATTGGCATTGTATTATTACTGTAAATTGTTTGGTTACCTTGTGTCATTTTGTTTGTTTCATAATATACTTATTTGTACTCTCCTTCTTTTGTGTTTGTCATTTTTCTCTGCATATTGGGTTCCTGCACTTAAAGGGATATTGCTGTCTCAGGGCAGCACTTCTTCCTAACCTGACAACAAAAGTGGAGGATCAGTATTATGAAGAAGAAACATAAGTTGTTCAGTTTTTGAGTTTCAGAAAGTGGAAGGACATCCAATCAGAGATGGAAGAAAACTGTTATGCATAGGGAACAAATCCGTGCCCCATTAATATATACCCATGTAGTGAGAGAGGTATATAGGAATTGTATCCACTGTTGCATGTCTCAGTCCCATATGAACTGCAAAAAAGTAGTACCAACACACTTTATCAAAAGCCTTCTCCACATCAGTGGAGAGGAGGAAAGGGCTTCTCGAGGAGCGCTGTGTCTGATAGATCAATGGCAGGGCACATATGGTGTTGTCCCTGGCCTCCTTGTGTGGGATGAATTCCAACTGATCAGGGGAAACCAGCCCATGCAGAAGTGGCCCCAACTTGGCCGCCAAAATTCTTGCAAATAACAGAGATCACATTTTAGCAAGGAGATGGGGCGGTAGCTTGCTCAAAGTCCTTGCCCTCTTTTGGCAGTATGACTTTTGCCATTTGTCAGAGTACTATTGTTTCACAGATGTGGCTATCTGATCTGGAAGGTGACACATTTGGCATGTGGAATTTTGGATTTGTACTTAGTATGTTGTGGAGCATTTTTTTTTATTTTTATTATTAATCATTCTCGCCAGCAGTTTACCATGTTTTGTTGCATTCTGCATAAAAGTATGATTTGGTACACCGAGGTGCCCTGGTGTAAGAAACCTGTGTGGCGAAACTGGCCTCGCCACGTGTCCTTGGAGGGGGCTGCTTGCCCGCCTCTTGCCTTTGGACTATGGACCAGACTTTATGTGAAGTTATTAACCCAGATAGCTATGCCATGGAGCCCATTCGTGTAGTTAAAGACTTCGGCTCCATGGCAATTGAACTGTGTGAATAGGATCTGAGCGCTATTCGGTAGTTTTGTGCCCTCAGATCCCAGGTATCTGGGGATATGTGACATGCCCGTGTTTTATGTATAAAATGTGACTTTATGTATTTTAAAGTGTTTTGTGTCTTTTTGCAACCATGTGCTTAATGGAGTCTTGTGTCTGTCCTGGGAGATAATTGAATTACTCTCCAGGATAGAAGACTCTGAAACTGGTTTGGGCCGGAAAACCATGCTTCATTTAGTCACAAAGGACTTTCCCTTAACTTTTGAACCCCTGGTCTGATTCGTGCCATTTTTTAATATGTTGTTCCCCTGAATGGATTATGAAAATGTAAGTTTTATGTATGTACGATGTTAACTCACAAAGTTATAAAAATGTACAAAAAGTAACTTTTCAGCTTGGAGATAATTGAGTAGATACAGTAATTGACTCAATTATCTCCTAAGCAGAGGGGAGGAATATGCTGGGTGTGTTTCTATTTTCCCATTGTGTCTGATTGGCTGCTGTACTTGCATTGTATGTGTTGTAATGTGTTTATTGGTGGTTCTGCAAAACCCTGTGGGCAGTACTATGTTTTGTGGATTGTGAATAAAAGAGGCTGTATGTGCCAGTACAGAGAGTTCCTGTTTTAACCCTCAAAGTGAAGTGTCGTCTCATTATTGGGGGAAGGATTTATTGTATGCTGTTCCAGTTTGACTGCTAGGAGAGTAAACCTATTCGTATGGTTCCTATTCAACTGTCTACAGCATTCATATGCTTGAGAAGGTATACGCTTCTCTGGTTCGGTGATTGTGGTGTCTGCTGCAGTGCTTGGAGTCCTCAGGAAGCGCTAGGAGCATCCTTTCAACGGAGGTACCCAGTCGGGGTGCCAGGCGATCCGTTACATTGGTGGCAAGCGGTGGGATGGCGTCCTAGTGCGAGGTAAAGCAGCTCAGAGACACAGTTCGTTTGGATTTACAAATTGAAGGCGACGCTAGTGTTTATACAGCGTCCCTGTCTACATAAAGATTTGGGAAAATGGGGTTTGTGGATCCTTGGGCAACACGCACACCTGAGGAAGAGAGTGAATTGGAATGGAGAGATATTGCCCGGCAAGAACTATGGTACGATGCCCTGGAGGAAGTCCAGTATCAACGGCAGCAGCGCCTTCCTGGTGTCGCATACCAGTTGGAGGAACAAATGGCCTGGCGGATGCCGCTTCTGGGAGACCAACCCGGAGGGCAGCAGGTCAGACAACTTGAGTACCTCGTGGAAAGGGAACTGAGCCTTGACGCCTCATACCGGGCACTGTGGTGGTGCACTGTCCAGCCAGAGACGTGGAGGGCAGAGGGCATCCAGCCGGAGGGGGAGAACTACACTAGCCCTGGCCTGTTGTGGAAGGCCTTAGCAGAAGACGTCGACTTTGGCAGTCCAGCAGAGTCACGGTACTGGGCTATCTTTTATTACCGGGTGAGATGGTACAGGGCCCGAGATCTATGGGACTGGGACAAGACCTCCACCGTTTGGCTGCCATGGAACGACAGCTAGAGATGGACTATGTGGAACTACTAAACTCATGTCAGCCACAGGGCATGGACACAGAACAGGAAAACTGGCTGGGGGACCCAGACCTGCCAACCTACAGCTGGGAAAACGCAGCCGAGGTACCCCCTGCTTCACTACCAGCTGCAGAAGTAGGGGACCTCATAGACTGGTCCTGGGAAGACCCACAAATGGCAGGTGGAGATGGGATGGCGGTCTCTCTACCGGCCCTACAGGGATGCTGGGCGGTCGGCCCAGATCTCCAGCGGCAGTATGTATCACAGGGAGCTGAAGGTGCTGTCCTTCCTCCCCAGCGGCAGTGTGAGTTCCAGGGAGCCGAAGGTGCTGTCCTTCCTCCCCAGCGGCAGTCTTTTTCCCAGGGAACGGAAAGTGCAGTCCTTCCTCCCCAGCGGCAGTGTGTCCTGCAGGAAGCGGAGACAGTCTGTCTTTCACCCCAGCCGCAGGACAAAATATTGAAAGGGGAGACAGTTGGTCCCCCTCTCCACCAGCAAAGAGAGTGTCAGGGAGAGGAGCAGGTTACCCCCTCTCCCCAGCGGCAGTCTACAGTTCAGAGAGAGGAGCTTGTTACACCCTCTCTCCAGCGGCAGCCTAACCCACCAAGGGGAGATGTTAAGCCCCACAACTATGCAGATGGGACCGTAGTCTCTGCACTTGCAGCACCAGGGGTAGGGACGGTCGGTCCTGTCCCCCAGCCACAGAGCAGTGTATCCAGAGGGGAGACAGTCGGTCTCCCCCTCCCACAACCAGGCTCCAACCAGGCTACTTCAGTGGTAGCGCTGGCACCCGGGCAGAGTACCGCTGGTCTCTACCCACTCAGCAACCCACCAAGGCAGTCTACCAGCCCCCCGCACAGCCGTGGTGAGGCACCTGGATATGGACAAGTTGCTATTTTATCCAGGTGTAGTAACCAGTTATTGTGGGTGGGCTGTATTGCTGTTTGTGCTTCGTGGGTGGGTTGCTGGACTAACCAGGGCACTGACCGGCAGGAGGTCAGATACCCTGTTAGTCTGGATGGTAAAGGGGAGAAATGTGGCGAAACCGGCCTCGCCACGTGTCCTTGGAGGGGGCTGCTTGCCCGCCTCTTGCCTTTGGACTATGGACCAGACTTTATGTGAAGTTATTAACCCAGATAGCTATGCCATGGAGCCCATTCGTGTAGTTAAAGACTTCGGCTCCATGGCAATTGAACTGTGTGAATAGGATCTGAGCGCTATTCGGTAGTTTTGTGCGCTCAGATCCCAGCTATCTGGGGATATGTGACATGTCTGTGTTTTATGTATAAAATGTGACTTTATGTATTTTATGCAACCATGTGCTTAATGGAGTCTTGTGTCTGTCCTGGGAGATAATTGAATTACCCTCCAGGATAGAAGACTCTGAAACTGGTTTGGGCCGGAAAGCCATGCTTCATTTAGTCACAAAGGACTTTCCCTTAACTTTTGAACCCCTGGTCTGATTCGTGCCATTTTTCATATGTTGTTCCCCTGAATGGATTGATTATGAAAATGTAAGTTTTATGTATGTACGATGTTAACTCACAAAGTTATAAAAATGTACAAAAAGTAACTTTTCAGCTTGGAGATAATTGAGTAGATACAGTAATTGACTCAATTATCTCCTAAGCAGAGGGGAGGAATATGCTGGGTGTGTTTCTATTTTCCCATTGTGTCTGATTGGCTGCTGTACTTGCATTGTATGTGTTGTAATGTGTTTATTGGTGGTTCTGCAAAACCCTGTGGGCAGTACTATGTTTTGTGGATTGTGAATAAAAGAGGCTGTATGTGCCAGTACAGAGAGTTCCTGTTTTAACCCTCAAAGTGAAGTGTCGTCTCATTATTGGGGGAAGGATTTATTGTATGCTGTTCCAGTTTGACTGCTAGGAGAGTAAACCTATTCGTATGGTTCCTATTCAACTGTCTACAGCATTCATATGCTTGAGAGAAGGTAAACGCTTCTCTGGTTCGGTGATTGTGGTGTCTGCTGCAGTGCTTGGAGTCCTCAGGAAGTGCTAGGAGCATCCTTCAACGGAGGTACCCAGTCGGGGTGCCAGGTGATCCGTTACAACCTGCATTATAATTGATTGTTTGCTCTAAGCCTCTGTTAAATCCCTTAAAAGAGACCCGTCTTGTGACGGTTTGTGAGTCTAAGTTAGGTTCCCTATTTTTTTTTTTTTTTTTAGTCTAATGACACATGGCACTCTCCTTAGATTTCTTAAGTGTCGAACTTTGGGAAATAAAGGCCACTCTGATAACACTCTTGTGGGTTTCCCATGTAGTGAGATGTGATGTGTCCTGTGGCAGATTTTCCTTGAAGTATTCCAAGGGGAAAACGAATTAAAACATAATATAACACATAGATGGGCTTGAGCCCCTAACACTCTCCACACACAAGTATCAGCATGTCCCCAAAACGTCAAGTATGTAAACCACTAGTGGCACATAGCAAATATAAAGTTTACATAACCATACACAATTGTGGCCTTAGGATTTAGCCACAATTAGATGGTAAGTTACTTTAACCAGTGAGGTCTCAGTAGAGTAGAGGGGGGTGGGGGTCGGAGGCCAAATTGAAGAGGGTTAAGGAGAAAGTTTGAATTGAGAAAGCAAGCCAGACGGGTTAAGGCAAGTTGTTCCAGAAACATTGAGAAATGGTGCAGGGTTATAGGACAATAGTTGGAAAAGGAAGACGGGTCGACATGCTACAACAGTAGCATGTTTAAGGGGAGCAGGGACAATGCCCGAAGAAAGAGAACAGTTGAAGATATGCATTATGATACAAGATAGGGGGAGAGACATCTGATAAAATGGGATGTAATTAGGTGGAAAAGTGTTGGGGAAAGACGAAAGGAGAAGCACAGCCACCTCCGGTTCAGTAGCCAGGAAGGGTCGGAACGGTACGGACTGCAATTAAAGTGCGATTGAGAGGAAAAGAAATGAAGTGGGAAAAATGATTTTCTTAACTGGTTAATCTTGTCAATAAAATAGCATGAAAAGTTATTGGCTAAAAGTTTCCCTTGGGGGGTGGCCACAGCAAGGAAAAGAGTTGAAGAAAAAGTATGACAGTTTATGGTGAAGGCTGCGCTGTACGAACGCAAGATTAATTTATTATGGAGAAAGTCTGACAAGTTGCAATACTTCATCCAGCAGAGTTCAATTGAACTGGAGTATCTCTGCAGGTAGCGGGCTGACTTAGTGTGCCACTGTTGGAGGTAGATCCTCCGTAATGTGTATGTTTGGAACAGGGCTTCAGAGTCCAAAGCAGATGTGAGGGTAGCATTATATTAGGAGATAGCCAGAGAGGGACAGGAGGTAGGGATGGATGAGAGTTGAGAATGGATATTAGCTGAACAGTCACTGGAGGTGAAGAGAAATCAGGTTACTCTTACGTTGAGGAGGGCTAGACTGAGAATGTTGGGGTTCTCAAGAACAAAAAAATAAGAGGTGGTGTTCTGATGTGTGCTACCCCTTACACATGTACATTTATATGTATTTTAAGAAAAACAAAACTCTCATTAAAAATATAAAGAGGGGGGCGGGGCCTGACCGCTGAGCAGAGCAGACGCTCACAGCAACAGCTCCTGAGCCAAAAGGCAATTAAAGCAGATTATGTAATAATAGGCACCTTGACCAAGCTACTGAAAGTTGATACCGGGTAGCGGACACCGAGATCTACACGTAGACACATTAAAAGCCGGTATACCGCTTGGTGTCAACATGCGGCCTACTCACAAGGGCGGCGCGGGAGAGATGGCTGCTCTCCTGCTGCTAGCCTATCCAGCAGACTCCCTGCTGAGCCCTTGTTCCCCCCCTATGAACCGGAGGGGGTTTTCCCGATCCAAACCGCACGGGCCTCGGGACCCTACAAGCCTACACGACCTCACGCTACACACACTCAGAAGCCAAGATGGCGGCTACCGACCAGGCCTCCACTCACCCAACAGCTATCAGCGAGGCTGACAAGCGAGTCCCCCCATGAGGACCGCATAGCGAAAGCCTTCGACCTCTTTTGGAAGTGGTGGTGGACCACACAGGCACAGACCCAGGCAGCTACAATGGTCACTCGACAGCCCACCACCTCACCTGCACGCAGACCGGTTCCGAGTGGCACAGTCACACCACTGACTGGTAAGAAGCAGCAGGGCGTCGCAGGGGCTCTGCCCAGACGGCAAGACAGCGGACCGCACATATAACGCCGCCAACCCAGGTACCGACATGCCCGGAGAGCCTCCACACGCGGTACACAGCCACACAACCTACAGAGGTGCACTAGAGAGAACTATACTCGGCCTACAGCAGGCAAAGCCAATATAGCCTATCAACACACCATACCCGCAGCCAGAACCCAAAAGGGCCATGGCGGATCAATACGGCGGAGCTCCACGAGGCACCAGGGCAAGGTACATCCTCACACCCCAAGATAAGCCTGCAGTAGCTGTTGTGGCATTGCAAGATCAAAAGTTATATTTCTTCACAAGCACAAAGAAAAATAAAGATTTTTTTAAAAAAGCACATGATTTTTTTTGTTATACATTAATTAAAAATTAAAACAAGCAAGTAAAATAAAAGTAAAAAAAACAAAAACAAAGAGATTCTTCTGACTCTGAGAGCTAGAGTAGATTAGATTGTTTATTTTTGGTGAGAGAGCTGTTTTCATCACTAATAACCCACTATATTCTTTAAAAGAAGAAAATATGGCACATTACTGGCATATTTTAAGTTGGATCGATGGGCTATTTATTAACCCCCAGACTGTAACAGACTGAAATCCGAATGGCAAAATTTGGGCAAAAATAGTTGATTTGGTAAAATTTCTGCTATGGTCACTTGACGACTTTAAAGTACATTTTGCCAATTTAATTTGAATTCACCACAATTCTGGGTTTAGTGAATAAACGTAGGGGAAGAATCTACCATTCCTGGGATGTAGCTCAAAAGACTTGATATCAATGTGATTTTTCTAAACAAACAAAACTGAAGCTTTGAAGACCATATATTTTGTCGCCTGTGCTTACCTCTGTTCTTGATGTTTCTGGTAAGCTACGGAAGAGAATAACTTTGGAGTAGTACCAGATAAGTACCGTTGCTCAGTCACACAAGATAGTCCTTTAGATATAGAAATGAAAAAAACACACAATTAGCTGGAAAGATAATATGCATGCATTTAATTATACATTTTTACATTTGTGGCATATCTAAAAACAGATTCCAATAGATACAATTTTCTTGTCTTTGTACGCCCTCCCCTTATTCCCCAACCCAAACTCAGTGGCTGTTCAATCATAGACTTTCTAATGCAGCTCATGAGACATCTTTATAAGACAGGTGCTCTAAGCAATTGTCTGCCTCGAGTTTAGTGCCACTGAGCCAAACAAAACAGGAAGTAACAAGATCTGTTGTTCGTATGAAAGCCATGTGGGGGTGTAAATAGGTAAATTTATAAAAGTGTACTAGAATTTGCAGGAATCGATGACCTGCAAACTTTCTTTGTCCTAGGGATAAGCATAACCACCTAGCAAAGCTAGTGGGTATGTGGCAGCCTCCCGGAGAAATATTTTGCCGCGCTAAAAACACTCGTGCTGTGCTCCTGCACAGCAACAGTGTTTTAGCCAATCAGGTGATCAGGACAGCCGTGTAGCTCGCAGCAGACCTGATCACCTCAGATTTTAAAATCAGGATACTGCAGATGGTTAACTCATCCAGAGACAAAGAAATCCCCTAATGTAGGATAGATATCAATGTACATGGTACTAAACATAATAAAGGAAAAGAGCACCACTGACAATGTAAGTGAGGTAACAATTTATTTACTCAACCAAACATGAACTTACTCCTATGAAAGGGTTATGTCAATAGAGTGGAAAGGCAATATAATAAAGTAACAATAGATAAGAAACATTTCTGAAATACTGACAGATAATAGTAACATATGAAAATGTAACAAAACAATCTTTAATCATGAAGGTGAAAAACAAAACAGCCTCTGAGAGAAATATTAGTATAGTATAACTCATAATCAAAGAGCTTCCAGAACTATTTAGGAGGGTCCTTGGCTTGGTGATCGTGTCTAGGTAGCCGGTTGTAATCTGTAAAGATAAAGAGAATAAATATAAGTGAAAAAGAAAACAAACACACAAAATTACTTTAACCCCTTAAGGACACAACTTCTGGAATAAAAGGGAATCATGACGGAATATTTCCATCATGTGTCCTTAAGGGGTTAATTAGAAGATTCCCAAACCAGAGAAATACCCTGCCACCACCACGCAATATAAATAAACATGGGGAGGAAGGGATGGGCGCTTTGCTAGGTGGTTATGCTTATCCCTAGGACAAAGAAAGTTTGCAGGTCATCGATTCCTGCAAACGCTAGTTTTTCCCTCTGTGAGGCATAACCACCTAGCAAAGCTAGTGGGTTGAATAGCACGCACCTGGTGGTGGTCCTAAGGAACTGTTAACGTTCCACTTCAGTTGGCCTCCAGTAAAACTTAACAAAAGTTTTTCTGGAAGACCATCTTTCAGCTTTAAGGATAATGGGAAGAGGAAGGCCTCTCGCTGCTGCTTTTGAAGCTGAGGCCCCTCTGATAGAATGACCCTTAAAATCCGAGACATCAATACCCGCTGCAGACATAGCGGACAGTATCCAATCCCTGATTCTCTTAGGGACCATCTGTGTTTTAAGTTATCTGAGCTAGGATTTTTCCCCGTTTGTCTCGGGGAACACCCAAGGTCATATCCATAGTGTTCAGCATGAAACCCAGAAAAAGGATATTCTGAGTAGGGACTAGTATGGATTTGTGCAGATTTACAATAAACATTAGGTCGTGTAATAAGGAAATTAGGTAATCTCTCTGCTGAACGAGAGTATCTACCTCTGGATTCAACAACAGGATGTCGTCTAAGTAATAAAGGCATAGAAATCTTCTTTGCCTGATGTGGGATATAATAGCTTTCATTATCCTGGATAATGTATAAGGTGCGTTGGATAGGCCAAACACCATTACAGTCCAGTGATGTATCTGTTCCTTCCAGCGGAATCTGAGAAAGCACCTGTGTTTCATAGCGATAGGAACTGAATGGAAAGTATCTTTGAGGTCTAATTTTATGCAGAAGACATTTTTCTGCAATAGGCCTGGGAGGTCTGTTAAACCTTCCATCCTGAACCTTTTCCTCTTCAGGAAAGCATTCAAAGCCTTGACGTTTAGTGCTGGTCTCCATGTGCCGTCTGATTTTGGAATAGGGAACAAGGGACTGATCCAACCTGAAATTGACAAATCTGCCAATTCTATTTTTCTCTGAGCTAATACCTGGGAAAGAGAGGAATCTAGAACTGGATTTACCTCTCTGCCCAGAGCTTGACTCTGGAAAGGAAACTGAATGAGAGGGATTTGTAAACCCCTTTTGAAAATCTGAAGCACCCATTTGTCTGAGGTTATATCTGACCAATTTTGAGGGATGTGAGGTAAACCACTTACTTGACTGCATGGGTCTTCGGTTTCCTGATGAGCCACATCTGGCATGGGCTCCTCTGCTGCTGCCTGGGGGTCTTGACTTTCCCCCATGGTGATGAAAGTGGGCTTGCTGAGTAACTTCCCGGGACGAGCCTCTAGCCCTGTAGGAACGACCCTCGGTCCGAAAGTGCTTCTTGAAGCTTGGAAAGCTTTATATCGTCCTTTCACCTCTTGTATAAAAGAGGGGCCAAATAGAAAGGAGTTTTCAAAATTAGAGAATTCATGTGATTTAGGTGCTAAATCAGACATCCCTGCTGCATGCAGCCAGCAGGTTCTGCGAATGTTAGAAATCTAGTTGAAGGATTGACCGATAATAAGCACTGCTCTGCTGGAAGCTTTTAGAACTGCCATCTTAGAAGCCAGTAAAGCTAGTAGGGAAGGGTTATGAGAGGATCCCTCCTTCTCTGCCTTATCCAACATAAGTAGCAGAGGACCAACAGCATCCGCAATTTTAAATTATACATTGCGCAATGTCTGATCCATGGGATCCGCAGAAACACTGCTTTCTGTAATGGATAACAGTGCTGGATCAATTTCAGGGGCCTGAATGTCAGGGATACCAATATGATTTCTAAGGAGGAGATCATCCTCTTTAACTAGCGGTGATCTGAAAGCTAGTTTGGCAAAATCCCTGACTTCTGATTCTTGCTCGATGGCCAATCTTGAATGGAATAATTTTGAAGGGAGCACTTTACCTAAAAGGCTTACTCTGTCCATCTGAATGTTGCTCAATTTCCCTCGTTCAGTGGAAGCTGCAGAGCGAACCACCTCCTCGCACTCCCAATCAATCTCCGGTGATCCCTGTCTGGAGCAGGACCGGCTTAGGGAGGATGAATGAGCAAACGCTCTTGAGGTGGACGGTGAGGGACTGACAGCCCTCAAACGAGTCTTGTCCCTTTTGTGAGAAAACTACTTTGAAACCTCTAACAAGGGAAAAGCATGTTTCGGTTTTGGAGGTACTGTCCCTTTAAAATGTTGACTACTTAAACGAGAATGAGGGTAAGAGGGACCAAAATTAAATTCATCCTCAGAACTTGAAGAGGAAAGGCAAGCCTTTTTTCTTTTACTAACTGGGACTATATCCTCCTCAGAAGACGAAGAGTGTTGCTGCTCCTGGTCCGCCGCTTGGTGCAGCCGTGCCCGACTGGCACGGCCTCGCCGACATCATGAGCTTACCTGCTCCGACAGGGCCATGGATCCTGCAGAACTATGCAAACATATGATTGCCTGTGAGAGTAGGGTGGAGGGTATGGACCACAGGTTAGATCAGTTTGCCCAAGCATTCCAGACCTTGCTCCAGAGAACTGCCTATCTGGAGGCACCTCCTGTACCACCTGTGGCTCCACCACATGTAGTAGCACCTGTGGCACACAAACCACCGTCCATAACCCTTTCACCTCCCACTCATTTTAGAGGCGATTCTAAGGAATTTAGAGGTTTTTTAAAACCAAATTGAATACCACTTCGAAGCTTCCCCTGGTTCGTTCCCTACAGATAGATCGAAAATTGGCTATCTAATGAACCAATTAACGAGTAAGGCTTTAACCTGGGCTAATCCCTTATGGGGAGTGGCAATCCAGTAGCCCGTGATTACAATGTATTTCTAACAGCATTTAAAGCTACTTTTGAGCCAAAAGGGAGAGAAAAGAATGCTGCCAGAGTCCTAATGAGAATAAAACAAGGCAACCGCTCTATAGCTGATTACGCCATACAGTTCAGGACATTGGCGTCTGAGGTTGACTGGACCAATAGCGGTTTGGTGGCTGCCTTCTCCGAAGGTTTAGCAGAGAATATACAAGATGAGACCGCAGCCAGAGATCTTCCGGTTAACCTTAATGACTTTATTACTTCAATGATAGACATTGACAACAGGCTCAGAGAAAGAGAGAAAAACAAACAACGTACTAGACGTTCTAACTTATCCATAGCCCCTCGTTTTTTCTAACCCAGTGGTAATTAGCCATGCTCCACCTCCAGAACCTGAACCCATGCAACTGGGCACTGCTAAACTCACTGAGGTAGAGAGACAACACAGACGCAACGAGGGGTTGTGTTTGTATTGTGGCAAAAGGGGACATCAAAGATTTTCATGTCCGGTTCGGCCGGAAAACTTGCGCACCTTAGGTGTAATGTATATGTCCCCTAAATAGACTAAGAACCGTTTCCTTATAAGAGTTACTTTGTCTTGTAAGAAAACCGCTGTACAGTGTGAGGCTATGATTGACTCTGGGGCAGCAGAAAATTTTCTAGACAAGGAATTCTCTGCTAAATATCTCCTGCCCTTAAAAGACCACTCTAGGCACCCAGACCAATTCAGCTTAATGAAGTGGTCTGGGTGCCAGGTCCCTCTAGGATTAACCCTTTTTTTTTATAAACATAGCAGTTTCAGAGAAACTGCTATGTTTATAAATGGGTTAATCCAGCCTCCAAATCCTCTAGTGGCTGTCTCATTGACAGCCGCTAGAGGCGCTTGCGTGCTTCTCACTGTGAAAATCACAGGGAGAACACGCAAGCGTCCATAGGAAAGCTTTGTAAATGCTTTCCTATGAGACCAGCTGAATGCGCGCGCAGCTCCTGCCGCGCATGCACATTCAACAGAAGAGGAGGATCAGAGGCGGAGAGGAGGAGGAGAGCTTCCCGCCCGGTGCTGGAAAAAAGGTAAGTTTAACACCTTTCCTCGCCATCCAGCCCGGCGGGAGGGGCACCCTGATGGTGGGGGCACCCTCGGGGCACTATAGTGCCAGGAAAACAAGTATGTTTTCCTGGCACTAGAGTGGTCCTTTAAGGCAGAAAGATAGACCCATAGCAATAGAGGCTATCGATGGGAGACCCCTTACCCAGCCTCTCATCACACACGAAACCCTGCCGATCACGGTCTCAGTGGGAATTCTACATTCTGAGGAAATGATTTTTCAAATTATATCTTCACCTACATGCCCGATAATACTCGGTTTCCCTTGGCTCCAGAAACACAATCCACGTTTAGATTGGGTTGAAGGAGAAATCGTGAATTGGGGTGAGAGATGCAGAGGTGTTTGTTTAAAGCAGGTGCCACAACCTATTGGTACCATCAATATACCTATAGCGCCACCCTTAACCACAGAAATCCCACCGCAGTATTTGGACTTACAGGAAGTATTCAACAAAGTTCAGTCGGAGGTATTACCACCACATAGACCCTACGTCTGTGCCATAAACATGTTACCAGGCACTATGCCTCCTAAAAGAAAATCTTTGTTTAGAAGAGTACATAACGGATGCTCTCAGAAAGGGTCACATACGTAGATCCTCTTCACCTGCTGGGGCTGGGTTCTTCTTCTTTTCTAAAAAAGAAGGAGACCTACGTCCTTGTATAGACTATAGGGGTTTGAATATAATAACAATAAAAAAATGCCTATCCCATTCCCCTTATTTCTGAGTTATTCGACAGGTTGAAAGGAGCCCGAGTCTTCACTAAGCTCGACCTCAGAAGTGCTTACAACCTAGTCAGAATTAAGGAAGGGCATGAGTGGAAGACTGCGTTTAATACGAGAATGGGACATTACCTAGTTATGCAGTTTGAACTATGCAATGCTCCAGCGGTATTTCAGGATTTCATTAACGATGTCCTTAGAGAGTATCCACATGTTCGTTTTAGTGTATCTAGATGACATTCTCATCTATTCCCCAGACCTAGAGACACATCACGAACATGTGAGAATAGTACTAAAAATCCTGTTAAAGAACGGCCTCTACTGTAAGCTGGAGAAATGCCAGTTTGACCAGACCGAGATACAGTTTCTTGGATACGTTTTATCTCCGTCTGGTTTCAAAATGGACCCACGCAAGTTGGAAGCAGTCTTACAATGGCCGTTACCCAAAGGCCTTAAAGCTACACAACGCTTTATAGGTTTTGCGAATTATTACTGCAAGTTCATTAAAGGTTTTTCCTCTGTAATCACTCCTATTACCAACCTAACCAAAAAAGGAGAAAATTGCAATTCATGGCCCAAGGAAGCAAAAGAGGCATTTGAGCAATTAAAATCTTTATTTGCCTCAGCACCTGTCCTGACACATCCCGATCCAACTAAACCATTTATTCTAGAAGTAGATGCATCAGAAACAGGAGTAGGAGCCATTCTGTCTCAAAGAGAATGTCCTGATGTGCCTTTACATCCCTGTGGGTTTTTCTCTCAAAAACTAACACCTGCAGAGAGAAATTATGACATTGGGAATAGGGAATTATTGGCCATTGTACTTGCCCTTAAAGAATGGAGGCATCTCTTAGAAGGTTCCAAAGAGCCACTTCTGATTTTTACTGATCATAAGAATTTGGCTTATATTGGGGACGCTTAGAGATTGTCCTCTCGTCAGGCTAGATGGTCATTGTTCCTCTCCCGATTCAATTTTTTAATTAACTATAGGCCCGGGACAAGAACACCAAGGCAGATGCACTGTCTAGGCAGTTTGAGACAGATGAGATTCCTGAACATGAGGTATTCCCTATCATACCTCCAGAATGCCTTATTGCTACTACAGTTTCCGAAGTGTCTTCTCCACTCTTCTGTGCTATAATAGCAGATCAAACCCGTGGAGAGACCTCCGGATAAACTGTACATTTCACCACCGTTAAGGACAAAGGTACTTGGTTTATTCCATGATAATCTGACAGCAGGTCATCCTGGAGTCCATAAAACTCTTTCTGCTATCTCCGGGAGGTTCTGGTGGCCTACACTTAGGAACGACATCAAAGAATATGTAGGGGCATGTCAAATATGTGCCGTTTCTAAAACCTCCCACAAATCACCTCCTGGGTTGTTACAACCACTGCCTATACCTAATGCGCCATGGACCCATTTAGCCATGGATTTCATGGTGGATCTGCCCAGATCAAACGGATTTAACACAATCCTTATGGTCATAGATAGATTCTCAAAAATGGCACACTTTGTACCTCTTAAAAGATTACCATCTGCTCAAGATCTTGTACAAATATTTTTGAAAGATCTTTCGGTTACATGGAGTGCCTAAAAACATAGCATCTGACAGAGGTACCCAATTTATTTCTAGGTTCTGGCATGCCTTTTGTAAGCAATTGGGTATAGAACTTTCATTTTCCTCAGCATATCACCCTCAGGCTAATGGCGCAGCAGAGGGCCAATCAGTCCTTAGAATCTTATTTACGTTGTTTTATCGATGTCAATCAGTCTAACTGGTATGAACTCTTACCCATGGCTGAGTTTGCCAGGAATAATGCGACTCATGAATCCTCTAATCATAGTCCATTTTTTGTAAATCAGGGTTATCACCCCACTGTTTTCCCTTCTGAATTTTCAGACACGGATATTCCTGCCTTGAACACTCATTTAAATTCTATTCATGACACTTGGGATTCCGTTCATATAGCACTACAGAAGGCATCAAAACGTGCTAAAATCCAAACTGACAAGAGACGGGGTGCCAATCCTGTCTATCAACCAGGAGACAAGGTGTGGTTATCCACACGTCATATCAAACTTAAGGTTCCTTCCATGAAATTTGCCCTTCGGTACATAGGTTCTTTTCGGTTCCTCCACCGTATTAACCCTGTGACTTATTCCTTGGCACTCCCTGCCCACATGAGAATTGCCAATTAATTTAATGTATCCTTACTCAAGCCTCTTACTTGCAATCGATACACTAGAGTTACTGCTCCTCCTCCGCCCTTGGTAGTGGGTGACCAGGAGGAGTACGAGGTTGGGTTCCTGCTGACTGGGTTCATGCGCCCCGTCTTGTCCGGTCGTTTCACAACCGCTTCCCTCTTAAGCCGGCTTCTTCCCGCCCGGTGAGCGGTATTCGAGTGGGGGGTACTGTTGCGGCTCCCGGGCCACCGCACGTCCTCGCCGACATCACGAGCTTACCTGTTCGTCCGCGAGCCGGGAACCGCTCCTTCGCGTTCTCTGGGCGTCGCGTCCAAATCAAAGATGGCGCTGACCACGTGGTCGCGTCCATCTCAAGCTCTGCCCCTCAAATTAATACGAACGTGAACGTGACATTCTGGGGTCAGAGGTCACCCTCTGACCAATCAGAGACCAGAGAGGGATATTTAAATCCCAAATTCACTCCAGTTCCTTGCCCTGTCGTGGTTTCTTGTTCCTGGTTCCTGAGACTGCGTTTATCTTTGTGTATCTGACTTCCTGGTATCCTGATCTTGGCTTTTCCCTGGTTATTCCGAAATCTGGTAACCCTGACTTGGCTTGTTTAACCGGTATCTGAGTATTTCTGGCATCCTTGACCTCGGCTTTCCCTTTGACCATTCTCTATCTCTAGCGTATTAGTCTGGCCATTCTAATGTCCGGTTTACGCTCTGTCCTTTTATTTCCTTTCCTTTCTTATGTATATGTTTACATAGTTTCTGCGTGTTGGACCACACTAGCAGCCGTGACAAAGAGGATTTGTCCCTGGCAAGGAAGGCTCTCTTATGGAGCCTTCTAACGTTGATGGGGCTGTCTCTAGGAGAGACATCCACCGTATGTGTGGCAGACACAGAAATGGAATCCTCCATCAACGTTGCCATTTTAAAATCTGAGGTGATCAGGGCTGCCACGAGTTACACGGCTGTCCTGATCACCTGATTGGCTAAAACGCTGTTGCTGTGCTGTATATCAAATGTAATCACTGCCACTACTGTGTGACACCTGAACAGTTGGGGGCTAAATGTAGCACTACAGAAGGCATCAAAACCCATAGGCCCACTAAATGAAAATGGGGGGTGGGCCTGTTGTCCTCCCCCTCCAGAACCCACCCATGGGCGATGGGTGGGGGCTTTAAATGACAATGAGGTGGGGGAGATCTACTGTCCTCGCCCCCCGTCCCACACCCATGGGCGGCGGTTGGGGGCTAAATGTACACCCCCCCAGGTGACTAGGTGTCCCCAATCCCCTAGTCACCCCCTCCCACCCAAAAAGATTTAATTCCTGCCTACCCCCCTCACCCTAAAAATAGTGAGGGGGGGAACAATAAAACTGAATACCTGTAAATAAAACAAACTTACCATTTGATGTCTTCTTTTTCTCTAATCTTTTTTCAGCCCCAAAAAAGGCCAAATAAAAATCCATAATACCCAAACTTTGAAAATGTTTGCTAGACATGACCCTACTTGCGATATAGCAAGTAGAGGCAGAATTTACTAATACTAAATAATCTTTACTTGGTATTCATAAATTTGACTGAAAGACCAATTTAGGTGTTTCAGCCTTTTCGTAGATAGCTGCCTGATACCGTGGGAATTAGGAAGTTATTCGAATGAAATTCCGATCCGAACAAAGTCCCGATATTGCATCCTAACACAAATGGAGAAACTGTTCTCATTCTGTTAGGACGAAATTCGGTAGTTCTGCCGGCGTTCTGTCTAAGTAACAGGACGTTCCGGAATACTAACAGGAAGCATTGCGAGATCACAGAGGAAAGGTAAGAATTGTGGGAGCATTTCTCTGACCACAGTAAACAGAGCACACTTTGTTCCTCCACTGGTCAGAGATGGCCAGGTCTAGGAAACCTCCATAAGAGCAAATAATCCCTACTAGAGTAGACAGGAAGAAATGAAGAATAGATCCTGACAGAGGGAGAGAAGAGGAATCGATTGGGGAAAAGTAAGTTTGGCATGGCAGTGCCACTTTAATGCACAACAGGGAACTCTGAGAGTGTCTACCAGCTGTGTTACCTTATTGGCCCTGACCTGTTCTCATTACCAACCCAATCCATTAAGTCAAAGGTAATGGATTGTGATATTTACAGTATTGTGCTATTGAATGCCTTGAAGACTAACCCATTCAAAATTTTGTCAGTTATAAGGTAAGGCTGCTTTCTCACCTGTGCATTTCGTCTGCAGCATAGAGCTGTTTGCCAAGTACAGAGCTACAGAATTTGCTGGTGCTTTATAAATAATATAACAAAATAATAATAATAAATGCAGAAGGAATCCAGCAATCAGAGGGATCACCACACCAGTAAGCCAAGGAAAAGAAGTGCTTGTTCTAAATCGATGGTTGCACTACTTACTGCCCTAAGCTGTGAGGGCATCGTCAAGAAACTTTAATGACTTCAGCAAGGTTCCCAGAGCAGAAATCAACTTCAGAAAGTTAGACTATTATTCTCTCTGACTCAGACCCTCTTCCCTTTTCCATGAAAACTGAACTCATCAAGATCCCTGGGTTCTGGTTTGGCTGGAATAGGAGACTGGCCAAAATGATAAAGAAACCTTGACTATGGAGACTTAAGAGATTTAAAGGAAATGGGTCAGGAACACAAACATGTATTGCTGATCCTATAGTGTTAAAACCCCCATCTAGACCCCTCTGACCCCACCTTGCTTCCCTAAATCTACTAAAATCTTACTTGTATTCAAGTCTGCTGCTGATGGCTCTGCCCCTGATCTGTCTGCATGCCTGACATCATCAGAAGTGATTCTGTGAGCCAATCACAATGCTTTCCCATAGGATTGGCTGAGATTGTCAAGGAGGCAGTTCAAGGGTAGAGCCAGCACAAGTCAAACACAGCCCTGGCCAATCAGCATCTCCTCATAGAGATACATTGAATCAATGCATCTTTATGAGGAAAGTTCAGTGTCTGCATGCAGACGGCGGAGACACCTAATGGCAGTACTGCACAGTGTGCAGCACAGTGTGGAGCACTGCCCCAAGAAACACCTCTAGCAGCCATCTGATGAGTGGCCAGTGGAGTTATCACTGTCTTAAAAGACAATGTTTACTGCAAAAAGCCTGAGGGTAATGAATCTTCTCACCAAAACAAATAAACTAGGCTGCAGTTGTTCTGTGACATTAGTGTCCCTTTAAACACTGAATCAATAAATAAATTAGTGCTAAAAAGAGATATTTCCTGATGTGCAATACATGATCAAGGTAAGATCGCATTTGGTGGCTGTCTGACAAGCAGATTATTTTTACTTTGGACTCCAAGAAGTCAGGATGCATATTCACCGTTATACAGTATCCACTCCTTCATGACGACATCACAGAGCTGGTGGATGTTAGAGACCTTGCATTCCCCCCCTTCCGTTTGAGGATGCCCCACAGATGCTCAATAGGGCTTAGGTCTGGAGACATGCTTGGTCAGTCCATCACCTTTTCCTTCAGCTTTTTTAACAAGGCAGTGGTCGTCTAAGAGGTGTGTTTGGGGTCGTTATTTTGGAATATTGCCCTGTGGCCCAGTCTCCAAAGGGAGGGGATCATGCTCTGCTTCAGTATGTCACACTACATGTTGGCATTCATGGTTCCCTCAATGCACTGTAGCTCCCAGTGCCGGCAGCAGGCCCAGACCATGACACTCCCACCACCATACTTGACTGTAGACACTTGTCTTTGTAAATTGGTGATAACACCAAATTTAACACACCTGCTTCCCATTCACACCTAAACTTGTAACACTAAGGAGTCACATGACACCTGGGAGGGAAAATGGACATTTCCACTTAGGGGTGTACTCACTTTTGATGCCAACGGTTTAGATATTAATGCCTACAGATGGGGGCCATCCCACACCCTCACCGCCACTAAAGACTGCACTACCTTCCGATTCACAGCTGAGGAGGCCCCTCATGCCTTCCTAGCACAGCTGGGCCTGGCAGAGAAAAACTGCCTCCACATCGACTGCACACAAAACCTGGGAACTGCAGAATATTGTCCCTTTCATACCCAGTGCTGGAGTGTACACAGGATGAGGGGCCTTGTTCGGCTGAGACATGGGCCGCCAGGGAACGTGAAGCCTCCAGAAAGCAAGTTCTAAACCCAGAACTTTGTCGAACCCACACGTTCAATTTTTCATAATAGCTGTCTGTCATATGCATTTTCAAGTTATGTTCAGATGTCGCTATACTTAATTTTGTTTCATTTAATTTCTCTTATTTTTAATATGTTGTGTAATACTAACGGCAAGCATTAGATTTGGAGCTGACCCTCCATAAGCTCCCACACCCCCCCGCCCCCCAAAAGATGTCCAGGTCATTGGGCACAGCTACCACCCTGGCTTACCACGGTATCGCCACAAACTACGCTTACTTACACTGGCTTATATCCCATATCCCTCTATTCCGTGGCACTACACAGTACTCTCCACCTACAACTAAGCAGGAGACAATTGGCGGCTCTCGCCACAATATAGCAGCTCTCCACGGCCTCGACACCTTCAGATCCCACATTTATTCTAGCGATCAACCAACACCAAATTGTGTACCTATAAAATTCCAAGAATAGTCCCACTAGCCCTATCGCCTAATCTCAGCTCATTACACCTCAACTTTCAACGTTATATTTTAATTTATAATATACTTTACCATTCTATTAGTTCTAACATTTACAATGGCTTTGATGTGCACCATGCCGTTTCCGCTTTATTACTTGCATTTATCCACATGTCACTGTCCATGTAGTATGCAGTTATTCATAAAATGTGCTATTTTGTCACTATGCTAACCAACTGTATTAGAATGTTGCAAAATCTCTGTTTATGCTGTTGGGGCATAGCAGATTACGCTGCTTTGTTCTCATGTGCAAACAAAAACAAAGAATCAAAAAAAAAAAATATATATATATATATTTTTACATTCCTCTCACTTAGGGGTATTGGAATTCCTTCAGACAGGTCTGAAGAAAGGCCTCAGTATCAGGCCTTCTCAAGTGACGACTGCCATACATTTATATTTCCCGACAGAGTGATCTTGAAACCCAGGAAATACTTTTTGCCCAAAGTGGTCTCTTCTTCAGGAAGTGGTCCTACCATTTTTTTTAACTCCATCTTCTCCTGATGAGACTTCTGGAAGCCCCCTCCGGTGTTGTTAAAGGTCAAGCTGCTTCATCTTCAACCTAAGGCATTGGATTTCGGTGGTGATCTCAGAGACAAATCTTTAGAACCAACGTACTCCTCCTGACACAATTAAGGCACATTCCACCAGGTAGCAATTTCTTGGGCTAATTGGACACAGGTTCCTCCAGATGGCAAATCTAAGGCGCAGCCACCTCGCTTCTCCTGTGATCTTCATTAAACATTGCAAATGTGGCCTGGCCTTTTCTCTACATCTCTTGGCAAAGGAGTTTTTTCTTCTGTTTCTCATATGAATAAAATATAATTTATTTGCATCCTAGATTTGAGTTCTGATATTTTACCCACCCTTTTTTGAATCATGCTTGGGTATTACCCATAAGTGATGCTGCCAAGATTAGCCAGGGATAAGGAAAATGTTGACATAATTACTGTAATTTTCTTTTCCTGGCTATTATCCATGGCTGCATCAGTCTTCCTCCCATTTATTTATTTGCTTTGTAACAGACGGCAGTACAGAAGCAGGAGAGACCTTTAAAGCATGCAGTCTCTTTGTCACGCCGCCCGCTGGGTCCGCTCCTGCCAGAGTGCTCTAGGACCCGTAAGGAACGTCTCGTTGCGGCGGCATTCCCACATAGCAAGTGGAATGCCGCTGAATACTTACTCCTAGTCACAGCACCTGCAGTGTCCACTCCTGCCAGAGAGCAGACTGAGACGCGGCAGGAACATCCTGTTGCGGCATTCCCACATGGCAATGGGTATGCCGCCAATTACTCAGCTACTCCTGTGGCACCCACTGGCCTCACTGACAGGACTCCTCTCCTCAAGACCAGGATCCAGCTTCCAGAGAGTATAGCAGGAACAGCTCTTATAAGAGCTAGTGATTAGAACCCAGGGGAGTATAATGAGTATAGCAATCCCCATAGTGAATATAGCTGTCCCCTCCACACATGAGACGAGGCTCTATGTTGAGGCTGAAGAGGAACTGATTTTAATGGTGCCACACTTGGCCTTATATGACAATCCCCATGCAAGGGGTACGCCCACATGGACCTGATGGTAGACTGATTTACAACGTCACAGACCAATAACAATAAGGTTACAAGTCATGACACTCCCACACACAGCACACAATCCCTCCCCTCTGCCTGGGAGATAATCGAGTCAGATACTGTATTAACTCAATTATCTACAGGCAGAAAAGAAACACATATTTTTATAAAACCCCAAAAGTACCCCAAAACACATAATATCCCCACAAATGTTATGTCCCCTGATAGCCCTGATCTTGGTGACATGCATATCCAAAAATCACCCTGATTAGTTCAGGGGTTCAGGTATTTCCTGAAAGTCATTTATTTGACCGCTCGCAGGCCCAAAACAGTTCCAGGGAATCAGGGCTTGCATTTGGTCTAGTTCGGTAGTTTGAAAATGAACAAACTACCGAACTGTCAGGGATCTTACATGGAGTGGGAGTCCGACACGCAGAGTTAAAGCACCCTTTGCAATACGACACAAGCCAGGGGGACTTAAGGCAGAAAACCCCAAAGCAGTGAAACAGTGCACTGGTTCACAGCCTTGGGGATTTCTACCTTGAGTCCCCTTGGTCTGTGTATAATTGCAAAGGGTGCTTTAACTCTGCATGTCGGATTCCCACTCCAGGTAAGATCCCTGACACGAACATAGTCAATAGGCTTACCCTGGAGCTTGTTCCCCTCATCCAGACAAATGATTTCACCGAACAGTGCCCCTTTAGACTGTATAGCACCGAACGCATGCGATGATGGAGTTTCTGTGCCCTATTTTAGTTCCATGAGATTCATGCCCAAACACTGCTGCCTGCGTTCATGCGAACAAGATGGCCGCCACCTTGTTGTGGTCTATAGGAATTGCTGCCACCCAGACGAACAATTAGAACACTGCGGTGAGAACGTTCCAAGTTGTTAATAGGTGTTAACAAGCTCCAGTTTGGTCTCTGGTTTGTGCGGTTGTTCGAAGTGCCATTTCGGGAGTTCGAAGTGTCACTGAGTAAGTAATGTCAGAAGTGCAAAAGGCACAAACAGTGGTTTTAACCAAGTTTTATCACAGGGGCCAAAGTCAGAGGGCAGGAGGCAGGCAAACAGGCCCCTCCAAGAACCAGTGGCAAGGTTACTTTCGCTACAAACCCTAAAGGGAACGTGCATTACTACTGGGAACGTGTGTGAGGTCACACACACATGTTCCACTGTCATATGCTCCTCTGCAGCCAATCAAAGAGTATCTTAGGCTATTTAAACTTTTTTCGTTCATTTCTCTGTACCCTGTCGTGGTTTTCATTCTGGTTATCCGAGTGTTCGTTACCTACCGTTTACATATACTCTGTATTCCTGACCTCAGCCTGTCTTGTACTTTTCTTTTTTTACGTTAAATCCGGCCGTTCTAAGGCCCGGTAATACGCCATAGGGTTTTCTTTATTTTTACTTAAGTTCTGCGTGTTGGGCATATTAGTGTATCCTGACACTTTAACTACAGTATTTCCTGTCCTGCTCTGGACATAATGATGCTGCCATGAATAATAGTTAGGAACATATTTTAATTAATGGAAGTGTTCATCACATTTCCTATCTCTAGAACACATTTCCTTAGAATTAGACTAGGCAGCCTCACCTCAATTTAAGTGATGCATATCTACCTTGTGAGCTGAGATTTCTCCGTGACACTACAGCATCCCGGTCTGAATGAAGAATGAAACTAGGTCTGGGTTGGCCATCTGCAAAATGTTTTCTTTGACTCGTGATTAATAGTTTCACTGCAGCAAAGAGAAAGAGATAAATTATTTCAACCCTTTCTGGAGAATTTACCCATATTTATGAGGCAGGGCTGGAGTGAACACAGAAAAACTACTTACATTGTTATTTACTAAAGTCAGAATAGTCAAACTGAAAACAATTCTCCAAGTCAGCTATAATTTTAGTTTGGTTACTCTGACCATATCAATTCTGAATTCTTACTTAAGTTAGTTATAACTTACCCTGTTAGTTATAAAGAAAACCAAAACCAACAAAAAATATAAAAAATGTTGCCATAAAACCAGGAATTTATATGAATTCATTGCTAATTTGCCTTTTTTTCCTTGTTTTCTACTTCCTAGTGGCAAAAAGCTGCATTATATGACCATTAAAATACATACATATAGCTTTTTTTCAGAATGTGTCCAACAATGCTTTTTCTAGTTACCCTTCCCTTTTATCTATATATTCTCTTCCTAATGACACTGATAGTCTTTGGCTTTAGCTCCATCCCCACCTCCTATTGGAACTTTAACATTTCTTACAGTTCCAACACATCCTAGTGGAACTTTAAAATTCCCTTGGTCTGTGTTTATTTTCAAGGGTGAGTGTATATCTCTGCATACCGGACTCCACATCAGGTAAGATTCCTGACAGGATCAAAATGATCTTCAAAAAACCACCATATTTGTACTGTGACTCATTACCAGTGGCTCAGATCCTTGGAGATAAAGATGCTACAAAGCTCATGAAGAGATGAAGATTGAGATAGGGAAAAAGGTGAAAGTGCTGTTGAGAAAGTCATCGTGTTAACCCAGAAGGTCTTTGTAAAAAATGCAAAGATACCACAAGTAACTGTTTACTTACCAAGCCTGTAGCATTTTTGATATTCTCTTTGCCTTTTTGACCCACCTAATGTCTCAATTATGCTATTACTTACTTCTACTATAGAAGCACATACAACAACAAATTGGAAAAGCATATATACTTGCAGGGATGATCTATGCTTGAATGCAAGGTAAAGGCATGAATACATTATTTCTCTACTATGAACTAACAAACAAAACAGGATACTTTTAATTTGTTTAACTTTTTCCATTAACTTTCCTTGTCTCTTCAATCATTGTTCCTCTCTCTAAAACTCCTCTTACTCCTTTCTAAAATCATTGAAAGGTCATCATACCTATAAACACATCATTAATTTCACAATCCTCCTTCTTGCACACTTTTCTATATATCACCCCATCCAATTTATTATACATAATAATTTTATATGACCGGCATGTGCCAACTTGTTTATAATAGCATTCCTTTATTCCTATATTCTCATCCTACATGCTTGTGTATGTAACACTGTAACACTGGGTCTACAGGGCAGAGACCCTAATAAATGCACAAATATTATAATCCTATTAGAATGTCTCCATAATTAGTGCACATACTGTCCATTATTAATAGTAACTTGTAAATTGCAATGGTCATGTATCATAGCTGAGTGTAAAATATACAATGCTGTTTTTTAAAAAAATAAATAAAAAAAAATTAGATTTGTGTTAACTGTTTAATGTTCAGAAGAAAGTATGGAATCGTAACTCCAAATTATCAGAAGGACATTTTATTTCACCAGGTAAAGGCTTGACAAAAACCCTGCATTTCAGATCAAAATGTTACCCAGTCCACACTGATGGAATAAAATTCCCTTCTGATTGTAGCGGAATGGACGCTTGCTAGACACTTTTTATTCCCCTTTTTCGGCTGTCCATAAAACCCTGTAGCAGAACTTCCACCTTTCATTTGTTTTCCCCCTGTTGTTTTGTGGGGTTCCTCTTTGGACGTTCGGGAGATGTCACACAAACAGAATCCCTTCATTTCTCGAACGAGGACCACTTCTGTAAGTGCGAAACCGCAAAGGAAACAATAAGTACTTCCCCTGGGTGGCCGCCATTTCGTGTAGCCGAACACATGGCAGAGAGAATGGTGGCCATCTTGTCTCCCGAACGTGGGCAGCGGTACTTGGTTGTGGAGTACCTGTAACTCTTTTCGGCTAGGCACTTGCGCGAACGCAACCTTAAACCACTGCCCGTTCCAGTTCCCGACCACCTACATGAACAACGTTCGGGAAATATGAACTACCGAACAGGCAAGGGCATTCGTATCCTGAAATAAAGAGATTCCCTTGTATGGTGTTCGCACAAGAACCTCACGAATGGAGACCGACCAGGGCACCCATTTCCCTGGCACTTCTTAGGCTAGCGCCTCGTGCCTGACCGGTCAAAACTTTACCACGATGGCAGTCCCGTTCTGCAGAACCGATCTGAGGAATTCTTGGGTGTGTTGGACACTCAGATCGGGGCTATCGGGGAATGTACTTTTCGTGGGGTTCTGGGGTATGGTTGTGGTATTTTTGGAGTACAGGATATTTTGTTGGATTTTCAGTACCTGGCAGATAATTAAATTAGAGGAGTTCTCTCAGGCAATTATCTCTCAGGCACAGAGGATCCTGGGACTGAAACCCTTGCATTATTGTGTGTAAAACCCCTTGCATGGGACTGGGCATAAAAGCCGTTTATGTGACAATAATCTTCAGTTGTACTCCCAGTTACTGTGGAGGAGGTGTGGTATTCATTGGCTGTTTTATTGTTCCTGATTATACTTTAGTGGATCCATCGGAGAGTCCCTGCTAGGACTAGGGATCTGCTACACTGATAATTTGTTTTTGTGACTCTATATTTTGTTATACTATTGCTAGAGGGTTGCAATTAACTAAAACAAAACTAAAAGTGCTGGTTCACTGTAATTGTCCAGTTATAATTAACGTACACAGAGATGGGGTTTATTGCATCACAAAGAAAATATAGCAGAAATACCTTTTGAGTCATCCTCTTGTCCATACTGAGATAATCTAAAAGCTTTTGGTCTATCAAATCGGGCTCTTGGTGACACTTTGTCTTTAGTGTCCCAGATTTTCACCTGGATCTGATGCATTAATGCTTTAAGTATGGTGTCTTTTGTAACACAGAGTTCAATCTTGTGGCTCCATACCAACCAGAGTCTGCCATTTTCATCAAACCATGGTTTAAGTAACTAAGGAAGAAAAACTAAAATTTAAAACAAGTTGGGATACACGGAAAGAGACTTGGATCCAAAAAAGTGCATACTTTCAGATTAAAATAAAGCTATGTTTAAGGTTAATAAAAAAACATACATAAGTAATAACAAAATAATTGCACCCATGCACTAGGAATATGCCAGATCGTAATTCAGTGCAAATTATGCTTTTTTTTTTATTTGAAAAACTGGCAATACAATTTTGGCACAGTAACTGGATTTTAAACATACCTGTGTTTCATGTTCTATATAGAGCTTGGCCACAACACCGAACAGTACCACATCCGCTTTTGTTGGCTCTGTGTGTTCTGGGAGCAGATGATACTCAAAATGGTAATATTCCTGAGCCCGGGGAGAGTCTATTAGCTTCTTCTGCTGTTTTGGATTTTTTTTAGTGTCTTGGGTGGGATCATCTGCAAATAACAAGATCTAGTTACTGAAACAACCATCCCCATATACATTCAAGTAATAAATGAGGTGTCACATATGGCCAATGATAAGACAGAAAGGTGTCTCTCTCTCTCTCTCTCTCTCTCTCTCTCTATATATATATATATATATATATATATATATATATATATTCGATGTTTCGGACCTCTATCGGCCATTTCTCTAGTCGTGAGAAAGAACAGATGGAGGAGGTTCAGAACGTCAACTTTGCTTGTCTGTAAAATAGAATAAAATGTAAGCCTTTACTGCAACAAGAAGACCTGTGGGTGTGTATATATATATATATATATATATATATATATATTTTTTTTTTTTTTTTATTGGACTAACAACATCTTTTAATGGCAAGCTTTCAGGAGAACCTCCCTTTCTCAAGTCTAAAGCAACTCTGAGCAAGATGACACATAAAATTAAAAGTTGAGTTGTGATACAAGTGTTAAAGCGACATGAGTGAAGATAAGACACAGGTTTGATAGAGAACAGGCAGCATTCTTGCATAGAGAGAGAAAAAACCCAAAACATGCAAACAGTGCAGGAGATGATGAGAGTAAAAAAAAAATTACTAAAATTAAGAATGCATGAATTCCCAGCCAAGTGTTACAGGATATGCATGAAGGCCTATATCCAACATACAGACAGACGCGCACACACTCACACTTACACACATGTACATATACACAAGTAGTGCATATGTACAAGTATACACAAGTACATACAACAATATACTTATAGATAAAACCAAATGCCTGAATATATGTACATACACACATCCACACACAAGCACCAATACATGTACCTACACATACATAGACCCATATATATGTATATGTACATACATATGTATATGTATGCATATGTATATACACACTATATACATACATACACACATAGATAGATAGATAGATAGATGTAGCAAAAAGAACCGCACTCCAAGGTCTTTGTTGAAGTTTTCAAGTAAAACTTAACTTTTATTTAATCCATATAAAAGTGTTAACGTTTCAGCCCCCACACGAAGCTCTCATAAGGACAAATAATAAAATGCAAGTGTACACACATAAGAATATATACCCATAACCCTTAAACCAATTACACCTTAATTGTGTACTCACCGAGCCATGAAACAGCCTGCCCTACATTTGTGTAGTAATGTATCTCTGAGTGTGGTGTGCTCATGTACAGGGCCCCAAAAGGGGGAGTGACTAAGGAATACTAGGCAAGTACCCAGAGGATCTACATTACTGGACTAATACGGCTACAATCTCTACAATATATATATATATATATATATATATATATATAAATAAATAATCCAGTAGATCCTTGCACTCAGGGAAATCTCCTTTAAATACTGCGGGTGCTATAAGCCAAGGTCAATAGGTACAACACAGTAGAAAGATATCCTGCACTCACTGTCTTTTGAAGTTAAAATACCCTTCTTTATTTGGAAAAAGTTGAAATGCGGATATTTAAGACTGTTTTGGTGTGGTAGTTTTTCTTCTTTTAAATATAATCCCCTCCTTTACTGCGTTTATTACCTTTTATGTATTTAAATGTTACAATCATATCCCCCCTGTCTCATCTTTCCTCCAAGCTATACATGTTAAGATCCTTTAACCTTTCCTGGTAAGTTTTATACCGCAATCCATGAACCAGTTTAGAAGCCCTTCTCTGAACTCTCTCCAAAGTATCAACATCCTTCTGAAGATATGGTCTCCAGTACTGCTTACAATACTCCAAGTGAGGTCTCACCAGTGTTCTGTACAATGGCATTAGCACTTCCCTCTAATACCTCGCCCTATACAACCATGCATTCTGCTAGCATTTACTACTGCTCTATTACATTGTCTGCCTGCCTTTAAGTCATCTGAAATAATCACCCCTAAATCCCTTTCCACAAATGTTGAGGTTAGGACTGTATCAAATATTTTATACTCTGTCCTTAGATTTGTATGCCCAAAATGCATTATCTTGAAATTATCCATATTAAATTACCATTTTTTCTTGTTTACCATTTGCCTTATGTAGTAAACAAGGTAAACAGAGAAAGGTGGCACAACCTTTCTCGGTTTACCTTGTTTACTACTTTTGTGAGTAGGGTATAGAGGGAGACCTACTTTAGGTTTGCTGCCCCTTATATGCCATCCTTATAGTTTTAGTTTCTTTAGCGCCGTTTCCCCAACTCTGTACTTTCTAACCATTTGCCTTTTCCCTCCTGGAACATCAACCCTGTTGCAACTCTTTGTATCATCAGCAAAAAGACATACCTTACCATAAAGACCTTTTGGAATAACACTAATAAAAACATTAAAGAGGATGGGTCCAAGTACAGAACTATGAGGGACCCCTCTGGTAAGAAGACCTTGCTTGGAATATACTCCATTGACTACAAACCTATGTTACCTGTCACTTGGCCACTGTCTAACCCATTAAACAATATTGGAATCCAAACTCAAAGATTGCAGTTTATTGGCACTAATTCAGAACCACACAAACACATTCTCTATTGAAATCATGATCCCTGAGGTCCAGTGGGGAGCTGCTGTGATAACTCTGAGCACTGACTATAGAGCTCTATCCTGGGAAATGTCACAACCAGGTTCCCAGCATCAGAACAGGATGCATTAGGGAGATATGTAGCTAGTGCAGAATGATTCCTGCAGCTCACGCTCCTCAGTGTATCTTCGTTAGGCAAATAGCACTTCAAATGATCAATTCACTTGCAAAAAAGCAATTAGGAATTCAGTCTCTTTGACCTGATTTTGTCAATCCGGACAAAATCCAATGCTTAATGAATAACCCCATTAATATTAGGGAATAACTTAGCTAGGTTTCTCTACAAAGCACATAAAGAGAAGTATATGGTCAAAATATTACATTTTCAATATTCAATTTTGTCTTGAGTCAGAAAGCAGTTAATTGCTATCTAATGCAACTTTTAGAGCTTTTAGCTGACTAGTGTAAAGTATGATTTCATGGATTATTCGGATACTAAAGGAAATAAAAATTTGTTGTGTGTACAAACAGAAAGTCCTGGCTGTTTTATTTACCAAAATATTTCATAGTGAAAGTTTATGGTGTAGTGTAAGCACAATAAAACACAGTTACATGTCAGCTGTAACCAATACCTTTAGTGATTGTAGGAGGTATGGCAAAAGCAATAGTGATGGTACAAGTTATGGTATGAGAAGAATCACGCAAATCATTGACTGAACTTGCCACCTCAGACTGTTGTATAACATCATGCTTTTCAGACATTTTCTGACACTTCTCAAATGGACTTTGCTCTTTAGTATTTGTCTCAATCTTGAATTCAGCCTCGTCTCCATCTGATGAGCCACCTCCAGTTCCATAGCCAGACACCTCGCTGTGATCTGGGGTTAAAGATGTTACATGAGGAGTTCCAAAGTCAACATCAATCTCACTATCAGGGGCACCACTACTCAGAGCAAAACCTTCATTGGAAATTGGCCCTTTGGATGCATGTTCTGTATGAGACAACTGAATAACTGGAGGCCCCTTCATCGTGCTGATTACTGTTGCTTAGAGAAAACAAGGATGTTGCTGAAGGAGATGTTGTCCAGAATCCTAATGACAGAAAGCAATTAAACATTTGCTGTAACAATAAAATCAATCCAAAACATTCACATTGACACTGGGTATAATTAATCATACTATTCTAACGTGCAGAGAGCAGCCCATATAATGGCTATCAGCAGCCATGCAATCTTCCTATCAGCAGCCCGTACACCCTTGCACTCTTCTCATGTGCACATACATCAACCCTTATTCCTCTCCCTGAGTATATATAATAAGCCCCTGCACCCTCTTCTTACCCATTTTTGAGCAGCCCATACACCCACCCCACTTGTCGGTCTTATATCAAGAGCTCAGCTGTACCCTTGCACTATGATGAGAGAAAGAGTCATGGTTACAATATCATTCATTCCCTTCTCCTCGATATGCTTAAAAATCCCACTTACATCCAGGGGCGGACTGAGAACCCTCAGGGCCCTGCGCAAAATAAATCAAGGGCCCTCTTACAGGCCCCACCCATACTCTGCAGCAAGCACCACCCTTGTCCCGCCTCCATGCACCGCCTCCAGCCACACCCTACACAATCTTTAGACACATGGAACAATAAGCCCTTCGAGGCCCCAGTAGAGACTACAATTGTGTAACAAGCGCTTACCTTTCCCCGCCGGTCCCGCGCAGCGCCAGGTCCTCCTCCGATGCTTCCGGGGGGCGGCTCAGACATTCTGACGCAGGCCGCTCGGAACACGGCCACATTTATGACGCGGCGCATGCGCGCCGACGTCAGAGTAATAATGGCGCCAAAATTCAAACGTGGCCACGCTCCCGGACTTTTTGGGGGCGTGGCTACGAAATTAAAGCCATAGAACCCACACTATAAAAAGGGCTATCATGACACTTGTCAGATGCCCTAGTGTGGTTCTTGTTTAAAGTCCCCTGGTGCTATCTTTTCTTATTGTCCTTCCTGGTATTAGACCCTTGGCTATCCCTCTCTGACTATTCTGTGTTCTGGTTTCCCGTATCTTGGCTTGGATTATCGTGTGCCCGTCTTCTGTATTCCCTTGACCTCTGGCTATTTCTCTTGACTATTCTCAGACGCTAGTCTGGCCATTCTAAGGTCCGGTAACCGTCTTTCTGTGGGTTTTCACGCTGTGTGAAGGGGTTACTGTTGTGACTTTGGTCACTGTCGTGACATTACACTAGGGCCATGGACCCTGCAGGTGTTAACCCTCTCGGACCGGCACCTGATGACCGGTTTGAGGAACTGGACCATCGCATGGACCAATTCGCTATTGCAGTACAAACCTTGCTTGCTCGTACTGCCCATCTCCAACCGGAGGAGCAAACCCCAGTACTCAGACCTCAGGAACAACCCATGGAAATGGTTACTATGGGTACTCCTAATCATGCTACCTCCCCTCTCCGTTACGGGGGTGATCCTAAAGGCTGCCGAGGTTTTTTGAATCAAGTCAGTATTTATTTTGAGCTTCATCCGAGAGCATACCCTACAGATAGGGCAAAGATAGGTTACATCATTACTTTATTGGTCGATAGGGCATTGACTTGGGCAAATCCTCTGTGGGAGAACGATAACCCGGTAGTGTTTAACTATGTAGAATTTGTCGCAGCTTTTAGGAGGGCTTTTGATCCTCCAGGGAGGAGAACTAATGCTGCCAAAACCTTGCTACGTATGAGACAGGGTTCTCGTTCTCTTGTTGATTACGCTTTAGAATTCTGTACCCATGCGGCTGAAGTTAGATGGAATGAACAAGCGTTTATTGACGTATTCATGAACGGGCTTTCAGATAAACTCCTAGATGAAGTTGCCAGTAGAGAC